>JAQQAE010000520.1:0-32555 GCA_029823295.1 Pseudamia nigra
TGTTGAAGGAGGACCATGTTTGAGGGGGAGGGTCAATTCTGGTCATAGAGCCAGAAGATGGTGGGATATTGTTTTTTTTTTTATATCCCTAATCTTGTCTACAAAGAAATTAAAAATTATTAAAAATTACAAATCAACAAAAAATTAAACCAAACTTGCTCTTCTTGCAAGATCATGATGCCACTCAGATGCATCAACTGGATAAATGCATGTTAAGAAAAGATAAATAAGGAGAAAAAACACCCCTTTCTTGCAACTGGGTATGGAACAAGCTGTTTGGATTCCTGAATATATGTGATTTTGGCATGGAAATTTACAATTACTATCCCTAATCAGTCCTCCAGGACCAGGAGACCAACCAGAACCACCAAAATCATCCAGGGTAATTTGTGAAAGTCTGTATGGTAGAGTCCATGGCACAGACGGGAGAAGGGGGTGTTGTCGACGGGGTTTAAAGTAACAGACATTGAAACAGCCCGTTAGATACGGAGCTGAAAAGCAGGAAATTAATTGTCCTTCAGGATCAATAAAGTTGTCTGAATCTGAGTAGATGATGTGATAGAGTAGAAGATCCCTGAGTAGAAACTGGGAATACAAACATTGTAGGGATGGGTAAAAATTGAAGGAGGCATATTATACCCCTTTTTACAGTTTAATTTAATTCATGCATACCCTGAGAATCTGTATTTTAAATGTTTGCTTGAGATATCAAAGGGACACTTCCTTATACAGTCATTTTTAGACCAGTATTACACGGGTTGTTTGACTGTGTGTTGCTGTAAATGCAAATGAACAGCTGCGGAGCAACCCAGTTACTGTCTGTGCCATGGATTCCCTTATGTAGACTCCGAGACACATTATCATAGAATGTTTGGATGGTTTTGTGGTTGCGGTAAGTCCTAAAACACGCAGAGTAGAAGTGACATCATGAACATCCAGACATGTAAATAGCTTGGTTAAAGTCCAGTTATGTTTTTTGCCTTTAAGAAAGACAATTTGTTCTTTGATGCTATTTTTAGAGCCTCTCAGATCAATTTTAACAATAGAAAAATATACATCCTTTACAGTGGGCATCCAATATGTCTTTATTACTTTGTATTTCCATCACCTCCCTCTGTCTCCCCCCCATCACTGTCCACCTCTTATTTTCCACTCATGTTTCCTCCCTCTCTGTCTCCACCTCTTTGACCCTAATAGTGTGATTGACAGGGTCACAGGTGTCAGCAGGGGAATTGAACCCACTGGCTTGTTTCACACTGTGGCCAGACCACTTACCATCTGACGGAGGGGACTTGGGGCATAATGGCACACACTGAAACACACTCAGGAACAAAAAGCATGTAGTGTATAGCTACATGTACAGCATAAAACCGCATCTGCGCGCTCATCTCTATAAGCAACTGTGGGAACTATGAGCTGCTTTTTTTTGCGGTGACAGATTGCAGGTACACTCAGTGCCCTTGATGGGAAGTGGAGGTATAAAAACACTCCCTCTTTCTTTTTCTGTTTGTCTATATTTCTGGCTCCTGCTGCTCTGCAAACTTCTATTCAGCCTTTCTCTCCCCCATCACTCTCTTTTTTTTCTCCACCCCACCTCCCTCAGAGCTGTCAAAAAGAAGAGGAGGAGGTGGTGAGGAGACGAAAAGCTCGGCCTTCTGGGAGTTGGCGTTTTATTTTATTTATTTTTTTCTAAAGGCCTGAGTGGGCCCTCAGTCTGCATAGTTGACAAGCTGGATTTGATACCTGGCCTGATTCCGTCACTATTTCTGCCCCGAGTCCAGCCCAGCTCAGAACGCTGTACAGCATGGGGCTCCGATGCCCCTGTGTATATTAGCGGTGACTAAATATACACTAGGCACAGTCTGGGAAAATGTGGTTCACTAGGCAGAGGAAATACGTGCAAACTGGAGGGCAATGGATTTTATTAGTCAGAAAATAAGCTTCTAAATGCATCAATTTATCATAAAGGATCATTAATTTTTACCCAAGGTGATTTCCAGCAGTCTTTATTATTCAACATAATCTGAAAACATTTCAGGAAGCATCTAATCGGTCTTAATTATTATCTTATTTTTTCCTTCAAACTTTTCTGTGAATTTCATCCCACTTACTGTATGCTGTGAGAATAAATTAACACCTATACTGAGCTCTGTGGATATTATATGATCAAAGTCTTTAAAGGTGTCCTTCCTTTTTTCTCATACCTATTTGTATACAAGTTAGTGAGTTAATGCCTAAGATTGTCTTTACTGGCATTAACGACTGGCACTGATTGATCAATTGGTTTTAAAATTATTGCCTATGAACATACAGATCCTAACAGTTTTCTTAATTCTAAGGTGTTAATGACTCATAATGTAATAAATAAATCCATCCATCCATATTCTTCCGCTTATCCGGGTCAGGGTCATGTGAGCAGCAGCCTAAGCAAAGAAGCCCAGACTTACCTCTCCTCCGCCACCTCCTCCAGCTCACTGGGGGGGGGGGTGGCAGGCCAGCTGAGAGGCACAGTCCCTCCGGGGCGTCCTGGGTCTGCCGCAGGGCCTCCTCCCAGTTGGAGCTAGCTTTGTCAACCTGGGATTGGACCACCCAGGCCCCCGCCTTCAGCTGCTCGTTTAATGTTGTAACATAGATGATGAGTTTCTTATCAGTGTTTATAAATTTCTCAGAATCCCCCACATACTGGTGCTGTTATTAATGCATTCTCTTACTGCTTTATAAGGGTCCTCTGGACTTATTAATCAATGCTAGTTTCAAGCATCCTATGGGTTCAGTGTGTGATATCTCGTCCAGTGATGAAGTTGAAGATTGCAAATCAACTGAATTTTTGGATGGGTTTGGTGGTTTTGCACATTTGGATAAATGCTGATTTTAATGGTGATAGATTGATTGTGATGGTATATGCTTGGACAGTAAGGGTTACACAGAGCTCTGGTGGCTTGGGTGACGGGAGGAGACAAGAAGGAGTACAGGAGGGTCATCTCGGACTTTACATACTGGAGCAGGTACAATGGACTCAACACATATAAGACCAAGGAGATGATAGTGGACTTTGGGAGGAGGAAAGCAAATCATCTACCAGTGGTGATTGAAGGGGAGAGGATTGAGGTGGTCCAGACTTACAAATATCTAGGTGTACACCTAGATCATAAACTGGACTGGTCGGTGCACGCAAGTGCAGCATACAAAAAAGGACAGCGCAGACTCTTCTTTCTTTGAAGGCTTTGAGGCTTTGAGCCTTTGACGTGTGTAATGAGATGTTGTACCTTTTTTATCAGTTAGTTGTTGCCAGTGCTATATTTTTTGCTGTTGTGTGCTGAGGAAACTGTATGACGGCCAGAGAGAGGAACCGACAGGACGAGCTGGTCAGGAAGTGTGGGTCAGTGATGGCGAGGGGGGCAGACTCTGTGGGAGAACTGGTGGAGAACAGAATGAGAATCATGACACAATCCATCTCAGTAGTCACCCCCTACATAACACCGTGGTCACTCAGCAAAGCAGCTGCAGTGCCCGACTCGTCTCCATGCACTACAGGACTGAGAGGTTCAGGAGGTCCTTTATGCCACTATAAGACTGTACAATAGATCTTGCTAATGCACACTTGTATTACTAGAGAGTAACTTTTAACCTAGCTATTTATTTTATTAATTTATCCTTTATATTTGTGCCTTTTAATATTATGTACTCTGTCTAAATGTACGAGGAATGTATGTCACACACTGTGCTACTGGACACCTGAATTTCCCCTTTGGGGATGAATAAAGTATCTACTGTATCTATTTATACTCACAGATCTATCACTGTATGAGAATTGTCACATGATAACAAGGGCATGAAAAAGGGTTTATTAGCCATAATTAGAGTTGTTGGTAGTTTTAAAGAGAATTTCAATGTAAATCTATGGGAGTCGAAAAGTGACTGTCAGTCGTATTACAACTTTCTCCACATTGGCCCCATTGCACAGCTCCAGTCCTCATCCCCAGGTCCATTTAAATTTATTTTAGCTTGTGTCTGCTCCTACAGCCATGTTTTTGTATTATTCAGCATATGTACCCTCATTGCTACTTGGGCCGCTAATAATTCATGGTCCGAGAACATAATCTACCCAGCTCCGACATGACATCTGTGTTGCAGATTTAAAGCTAATTCCAGACATGTTTATGAAAACATACGGTAGTAGACGAAAGAAAAGAGGGCAAAACACATTCCAAGATGAGATATTGCCTTTTTTCCTTTTGTTTCATAGGTTACGCCGAGTTGTTCTGTAAACCCAGTTTCAGGGGGCATTTACGAGCTCTTACCAGATTCCACTTTCCTTCGAGGATCTCTTAATTTGCCACTTTCGACTCTCCTTTTACCCTTCCTCTCTACTCCCTATCCTTGCATCTCCTTAGCATATTTTAATAGCGGAGTGTGATAGCAGAGGGTTGGCCTTTTATCTTTGCTCTTCGCTTGCCTTCTCTAGTCTCTTTTTCTCTCTCTTCTCCTCTAACCACTGTTTTTCACTCTATTTGTTGTGATAAATGACTGTTAGATGTGATTTCCCCAGGATCATATCTCTCTCAGGGCCACACACCATAATTAGACGGAGTGATTAATAATTCATGTCCTCTCTTTTTTCTCTTTCGGAGACTCTGGGAGTGTATGTGTGTGAAGAGATCCATCATCTCCAGCCTGTGATTGAGTCATTTTCCATTTTAAAGCCAAAATAATAAAAAAGCTATAATAGAAAACAATGAAAATATGTTCAGTGGAGAGTTTACATAGCAGAGCGACACAAAGACAAGTTTCCCCATAGACATACACCCATTTGTGTGGATCTGTGTTCATCGCTCATCCTGAACCTCCCACAGTGAACAGATTTAACACCCCGTAATATGATGCTCTCATACACACACCTACATGCAGCACATATTATTTCACATTTTACAGTCACACGGCCAGTCAAAAGTTTGGACACACCTTCTCTTTCAGTGGTCATCTTCATTTTTATTATTTATTATGTATTAATCAAAAAAGCCCAGAATGTATTTATATTTTAGATTGTTTATTGTAGTCCCATTCAACTTGGTTTTCAAATCACAAGTGAGTTTGTGCCATTTTTTTGCCTTCTTAATGTGCTTTAGACTGTCGGGTGTCCAATGCAGAGGAAAGGTGGGTTCAGAGTCAAGAACTTTGTGACAGGGGTTCTCAACCAGTGGTCCATGACCCCCTTGTGGATTGTGAAGGCGTTGCAAGTGGTCCCTTGCCTTGTATTTTCAATATCTAGCCACCACGATCATAGATGATGCTGGGCTGAATTTCCAGAACTTGCAGCAAATGATTTTTTAAAATCTTTTGCAACTACATATCTTTGTGAGAGTGAATTTTCCACACACGCAAGCCAAGAATAGACAGATTCTGTGCAATGCACCATGGCAAGAAATCACACTAACAGGTAAGAAGAAAAACTTAATGTCAACACCTGTCCTCATACTGAACAGCGCTGTTCCCCTGGTTGCTTCTTAGTTAGAGCGATGGTCCCTGGATGAAAATTGTTTGAAAACCCCTGCTGTAAGAAATGAAGATCAGTCCAAGCCAGTGCTGTAAATTGACAGGTTCTGAGGTTGGTAATTCTAATAAAAGCAGAGGTAGCTCTTAGTTTTAGCTTTTTCTGAGATATCCTCATGAGAGCCACTTTGATCATCGTGTTAGATGACTCTTGGTGAGTGCACTAGGGGAAACATGGTCCATTCCATTCACCTCAGAACTCAAAAGTAGAAGTGGGAGTGAAGAAAACACCAAGAAAAACATGTATGTGTTCTGGAACTCCAGCTCATTTGGAGCATAGACAACTTCCAAACCAATGTGCATTCTATATGATGGCATTTTGCACATACAGCATCGAAATATACAGTGAATAAAAATGAACAGTACTATGTGTATGACTAATGTAATATGAAACAAATACAACAAGCGTTTATTCAGTTATTGTGAGTGGTGGCCATATTGAATTGTAAAGCTGGGGTTGGTGGGGTTCCTCCAATTTTCCAAGATGGAATTCAGACTTGAGGGGCCAGTTCGGTTGAAATTTGTAACAAGGCCTCAGAAACTCCAATTTAGGAATACATCATTCACAGTTCTTTGGATTTTCCAGATTGACTGACCTTCATTTCTTAAATTAATGTGTGTCCCTTGTCACGGAATGGATTTGTACTGTAGTTGTAGTAGTAGTTTGTTCCCTGCCATGGTTATTTTCTTCATTTGTTGTTCATTATTTTGTTTATTCTTAATGTCTTTGGGTAATTTTTTGCTCATATTGTTGATTTTGTTATTTTTGGCATTCACAGTATTAAAGTATTCAAAACCCAGTCGTATGTTTGGTACATAGTTATCTCAGAATGGCCTTAAAAACATAAAATTAAATTGTCTGATACCTGTGAATGCCCATGGAAAGATTTTATCCTTTAGATGTATAAGTAGATATAAAACTGTTACGGTCTATACCACATAGACCATAACAGTTTTATATCTATTTATGGTATATACAGTATATACCAGAACAATTTTATATCTATTTCTATATCTAAAGCATAAGATCTTTCCAAGGGCATCCACAGGTATCAGACAATTTAATTTTATGTTTTTAAGGCCATTCTGAGATAACTGTGTACCAAACATACGACTGGGTTTTGGATAATTTAATACTGTGAATGCCAAAAATAAGAAAATCAACAATTCATCAACAATATGAGCAAAAAATAACCCAAAAAAATTAAGGATAAACAAAATAATGAACAATAACAAAGTAATAATGATAACAAAGTAACAGACTAAGATAAATATGCTGCATGTGACTTCATCAATCTTTATGACACAGGTATAGAGATTGAGCCCATACCGAGACATAATGATGTTTGGTGGTGAATTATCCAAAGCGTGTGCAAAGAACTGTGCCACCCACTGCACATAAGGGGGCCCATGGGGTACATTATATGGGTCCATCCACATGCAGTGTTTACATTACATTTAGATGCATTTTTATTATTTTATTTCTGTCTGTTGCTGTCTTTCCACTATATGCTGCTGTTTCGCATTTGTATTGAGCCTGTTCTCGCTCCCAACTTGCCACTTACTGCCACACAGTCAGTAGCCCTTCGTGTCCAGTTCCAACACCTTGTTTTCCACATCAGTACGTGAAGGTATGTTGACTTACAGTAGGCACGGACCAGGGTTTGGTCCTATTTTATTTTTGTGTCTTTTGTCATAACGCTTTCCCTTTTCCAAGCTCTAGCCAGGATGTTTTCTTACGCCTAAACCGGGGGTCCGGTTACCCACGGTTTCAGAGTCCCTCTGCGACAGCTCTAGAACATTCTTACACCCTATTAGTCAGTTGTAAAAAATATGTTGCCAGTCCACAAATTAAAATGGCCTTTATCAAACTTAGGACCAAGATGTTAATGCCAGCGTGTGCAGTTTATTCTTCTCCATCTCACTTTTTATGACTATAGTGTGGATTTTTGAGTTTGCTGGATTTATGGTCTTGAGTCAAAAAGCCAAAAAGTATGGGAAATACTGATTCAGACCTATCAACAACAATTTTTGTTAAGTACTTTTGCGGCTCAAGGGAGACTTTTGCTTTTAACATTCTTGACAAAAATGGCTCCTGGGATGCTGAAGTTTGCAGATCCTTAGCCTAAATCATAACCACACTGTCTTATGAATGACCTGAACATCACATTTTTTACACTTGAACCAAACAAACAAACCAAATTGTCTTTCACATATGTTAAAATATATCCTATTTTTCTTCCTCATGCTGTGGAATAGTGAATTTTTGTTACTTTTTTTAGCCTCTTATTGGTCTGGTCTTTGTCACTCTGCTGTGTGCATCACTTCTTACAGCATCGCTTTCTGACTGCATGAAAATGGATTTGTACCTGTACTTTTATAAAAGACACATTTTCTGTCTTACATTTTTATTGCAGCACGCTCCTTACTTTACATTTTCAAAGCACTCCAGGAGGGTCATTGATTAGTTTTTATTTTGCATCAATGTGTGCACTCCTAACATCTAGACTGATTTCAAACCACACAGATGGGAAACTAAAATTGACCTCTTGGTGCACTGTATATTGCACCGCATATTATACAAATGTATTGACAAAAAAGGCATGACAAGAGAAGACAGGGAGACTTTGTGATGTATGTCTGCAAGGTCAATTACATTGCACTACATTCCACCTGCAATTGTAATATATGCGTAGGAGGAAATGATCTAATCCCAAGTAGTTGCAATTTAAATATCTAAATTTAGAGGTAAACTCGTTGAGCTGCAGAAACTGATAAATTAAACACTGTATCTGGTGATAACTGAGCAGGGAGAGATTGTGCTAGTTTAATTTATGTTTGCGATGAACAGAAGATTTCAGAATGAGTAATCCTTGCACTCTCCTTCAGTGGTTAAAATGGAAGATTGACAAACCATATTTTCTGGATTAAAAACCCCAGTTTTTTGCATCGTCTGGTGAGGGGAGCGACAAATACATCGGAGCGACTTATATTTTGAACAAATTCGACTATAGGGTGCTTGTCACACTGACAGCCGCTAGAGGAGACGAGCCGCAGCGCAGATCAGGTGCACACCCACGGCCGCACGCCTGAACCCCGACCTGTTCTGCAAAGCGACTAATACATGTTGTTTTCTTCTTAATTATGCATTTTTTTGGCTCGTGCGACTAATATACCGGAGCAACTTTTAATCAGGAAAATATGGTAATTGAAACCACAATCACAATACTTCCCATGGTGCGTGAAGCTGACCTGTGCCTCTTCTCTGACTTTGGATGTAATTCCCATACCACTGGGGTCATAGTGTTACACACCGGTATATATCCAAATACCACACACTGCGGTGCTTATATGAGGCACTATAGTTTAGGGGATATCCAGTGCTTTCCTCCATAGACAGTACATGTTAGTGGACAAAGTGACTGTGATGACACCCATTGAATCGCTGTTTTGTCACTTCCTGGATAACATTTTGGAGCCAACAGTTATCCTTCTCAGAGCAAACTCATCTCCTTTGACATGAAGCTTTCACAGGTAATGCCTCAAATCCTTTCTGAAGTGAATATGTGACAAATGTTCAGTTTTAACTTCAGTTCACACACTGAGACCATGACTCACTCAAGGAGTTCTGGTTCACGTGATGATTGAATAAAAAGGTCAGTTCTTCTGGGGGTTGATAATATTGATGTTGGTCATTTTTGTTGTCCTGGAATAATTCTGCTTTTTTTTCAATAAAAATAAATTCCTCTGTCTTTGAAATGCTGTGTTAGGAACAGCAATTGAGAACAGATCTGGACAATAATAATAATTTTGACCTCAACTGTATGTGTTTTGATGTGTTTCATTACCGTACATCAAAAGTCATTCTTCTAATTCCTCAGAAGGCTGTTCAGAGCATTTCTTCATCCCTTGTCTTTTGTCATTTTCCTTTCCCTGCTCTTTAGTTTTTGTCTTCATCAGTCTATTTGTTGTTACATTCTCTCTTTGGTAAACCATCCCCTTGGTGCCCTGCTAATTTCAATGTTTTCCTTTCAATTTACATTATTTACCTCTGTAACATCAGCCTGACTAATTTCAACTCTTTATGTCTACCCCCTACATTTAAAATAAATGAGATTCTTCTTTCTCTGCGCACAGATTGCAATGAATTTTCTTTTCCAGAGTGCTCGAAATATAATAAGAAAACATTACTGTTCATTAAACAGTAGGAAAGCCTCAGGAGGGAGGTTATGTGTAGCCATGCTCATGTTTTATTTGGTGCCATTTCAAACAAAATAAAAAAACAGACTTTATACTGGCTATTTTGCCCCAGTCAATGATCGTTTTGGGAGCGGAGGCCTTTTCAAGTGCAAAGCCACAAGGTACAGATTACTTAAACCCTCTTGGCTCTTTGATTTTATTGTAAATCGCAGTTTGGAGCAGATGATTGTTTTTTCATTATTACTACTTTTTAGGGAAACACACCACATGGTTGGAAAAAGCAGCACCTTTGGCAGCCAACCAAACAGGATCAGAATCCCCAAGTTAATGTTTTGTTTTAACCACAGCAATTAAATATTACTATACTGATAGTGAGATTTTTCACAATAATTCACAATGGCACCCTGGAGATGCACACTATGCAGAGCAGACTCACCAAAATGTTCTTTCAGCAGGCCTAAAATGGAATAATTTGCCATAAAATTATTGCTGTTATGACTTTATGGATCCATTTCAGCCCCCTGACGCTTCAGTTATTCACTCCACAATGTCTGGTTAGAGACAAACGATCATGGGTTCAGTGAGCTTTATTTAAGCTCAGTCCAGTAGTATCTCTCAAGTCATGTTTCTTATTGTAATGCAAGTCAATATTCAGAGTAAAACGATGATCTGTGAATGGAAGCATTCTGATCAAAACCTTATTCACTGTAAATCTGTGTTTTTCATACATTGAGAGATTCAAATAAAGTCAAAACGATTGTAAAATCTACTGAATATTTATTTACAATCATGTAATAAAATGATGTGGATCAATTTACACCATGGCTGTTAACTGTCAACAGTTTGCTGGAATTAACTGTGATTGACATTTTATTCAACAGATTTTACTCATTAATTGCCCATTTCATGCTGATTTGCAGAAATGTAATTGCAATCTTGGCACCTCTAAATTAGCTGTGCACCCATCATAACTCAAAATACTGAAATGACTGGATTTGCCGTATTGAGGGAAGGGGTTTAGGTAGGTAGCTTTATTGCTTTTCTTTGTAAACAATAGAAGGTCGGTGGGGGCTGGTGTTAAATGCAACCATGTGTAGCTCAAAGTCTCTGAACTCTCTTCAAGAAACAAGTTAACAGTGAACAAATGTTACTATTACTAGTACTAGCTGTGTGGCATTGCATCCAAAATTGGCAAAATAGAGCTACCTATCCTACGACAGCTTTGTATGCAGCTGCTGTGTGATGATCATGAGTGAAACCAGGCTGCACTCTGGAATCTCCAACATGGCTGTACAGCTAGCAGGACACAGCTCTGGAGCAATCACAGCTGTGACTCTGGCAAGAGTGAAGGAGGTGGACTGTACATCTGTGTTAATTACTGGTGCTCACAAAGCCAAGCTATTGACAGATACTGCTCCCCTCATCTGGACATGTTGACTATCACTAGTTGAGTGTACTGTTGTAACCATTACCACTGTTCATATTCCTTCACGAGCTAATGATAACCTAGCCCTTAGCCACCACAATAGTGAGAATGACCACCTAAGGCCATCTGGCACACTGGTTTTCCTGGGCCTAAAAAAGTCTCACAATCGAGGGTTTGTGAGACTTCCAAAACATGACTTGCTTCTCCAAAGAATTTCTAGAGAATTGGTAGACTTAATTCACTTTTTGGCATCTTTAAGATGAAATTTCACCACTGCAAAATGGTAGATAAGTCAGAAAAAGGAAAAGCATGCCATGGCACTTAAAGACCACAGGTTCTAATATCTTATATTCAAATGTAAAATGACAGAATAATGAAAAAATAATTGCGAAAAACATATTTATTAGCAGATTATCAGAATGACAGAAGGCAGAAGTTCACTTTCATAACCACCAAGGTCATTCAAATTGGAATCATATCACAGGCAGTAGTTTCTAAAATGCACTGACTGACATAATAAAGTGATCCTAAACCATAGACTGTATATATAACTGGACAAAGTGACCGTGACGTCACCCATTGTTTTCTGAAGGGCCGTTTTGAGGCCAATCGACTTGTCACTTCCTGGCTGGCATCTTGGAGCCAAAAACAGGATGTAACCATATTTGGACGGCAGCGGGGCTTACAAAGTAGGGGCTCGTGGGAGAGCTAACATTAGCTGCTATCCTACTGATGCAATAAAACTTCACCACACAGTGTTAAACAGCGTAATATCACAGTGTTGTTAGTGTAAACACTTACCCACAGCTGCACTCGAGTGAATCTCATGTACAACTATGCCCATATTGAATAAATAGAAGATACAAAGCTCTGAATCGGTCTGACTTCGCTATAGCGAGCTGCTGCTACAGCGACATGTCCATCAAACCCCAGCACGGCAATTATTTGTCAGATTATTTGCTGTGATATCTTAATAACAAAGCAAAAAGTTAAAGATGGACCATCACATTAGTTATTAGAGGGTCCAAATAAAACGTTTGAGTCCATGATGACCCATGAAAAAAATGTATTCGCTTAGTATTTTCAGATAGAAGTCCAATGTATCTCTATGGGGAAAAAAAGCTTCTCGGAGCTGCAATCGATTCCCCAGTGGCCAAGTGGTGGGATTACAACGTAAAGTTACTTCCGCATTGGCCTCACTGAACAGCCCCTTGTCCTAAGCACAAATATATGATTTTTGAGCTGTTAGTGGAATAATAAAATTCATTTTTTCGAATTTACCAGAGACGATGTAGCAAAGGATAACATCCCTGTACACTTGACAAGAATGGGGAAGTTAATTAGAGAGACCAAAAGGACTTTTCTGTATGGGCTAAAATGATTATTTCTGATGTAAAGTTGTCTGTATGCATTTCGTGTCATTCAAAGGTGCCCCCAGTGGCCACTAGAGTAAGTGTAAATTTTGATGCTTCCACGTTGTCTTTATGTTTCATAGAAAGAGGTTGCTCTTTTCTTTATGATTATTATCTGATGTGCATTGAATACATATCTACTGTATGTTGAATAGTACAACTGAGGTTACAAGTGATGCCTCAAATCCTTTCTGAAGTGAATGTTGGACAAATGATCAGTTTTAGTGGTACCTGTTAGAGCTGTCACCTGCAGGACTCTGTACTAGTTCCGGTTCTTGAACCTAATTTTGAAAGACACAGGAAAAAAATCCTCCAAACCTAAAAATTGGGTTTTCAGCTGGAACTAAAAAAGGTGTCTCTTCCTCATGAACCATGACATCATCCGTTGACACGTCATATTCTAGGTTGTGAAGCTGAGCGAAGTTGGGTTTACTTCTGCCTGAGTAATATGGAGTAACGTCCTCCCACTTTGGTTCTGCTTAAACTGGTGTGAATGTGGGCTGGTTCCCCAGAAAGCACTGAGGTTCTGAGACTCCAGAATGGAGTCAGAACCAGAACCATGTCTTTCTGAAAGCACTAGGTGTGGGCGTTTTCCAGGGATTCTAGTTTCCTCCCACAGCCCAAAACCTGCATATAGGGTGACTGGTTACTCTAAATCTCTCAGCCTTGCAGTGAATGGGAGGATCATCCAGGATGTACAATGGCTCTGCACTGAGTCAGCTGGGGTAGGCTCCAGCCCCCACCCCGACCCCCCCAAAAGACCAGGGGGAAGAAAATGAATTAATAAATGTAGTCATTGTTTTGGACTTAAATTAGAAATGGTTCTGTGTAACCTTTTCCTCATGTTCTGATCCTCGTATAGCCCCTGCAGACAAAATCTTGCCGAGTGTAGCTGTTCTGTTCCTAAGTGTAACCTCTGACCTCTTTAGATATGGATATAAAGACCTCACATTGAAACACAGTAAACAAGTACCAATGGCCTAAGCAAAATCTGCGGCTGCAGCTGTCTGAAATGTTGCCAGACTTGCCTCAAATAGACGAACATTTCTTCTTTTGAGACAGAAGTGGTCATTGTTGAAATAAATTAAAGAAAGAAATCTCATCTTTTTGTCACAGCAGGGCCAAGTAGCCCATATCTCAAAATTGGGCAACTTCGCCTTCTCGGACAAATATCATAAAAGCACCAAAATATCAGAGAAAATTGAGAAAAGCAGAGATGGATGCGATACCTACTGCTGCATTAAATCAATATCTGATTACAGACACCAAGAAAAGATTAGAGTGTGTGTCCGTCTGTGTGTGCCAGAGCAAGACGGAGTGAGATAGGTTATCAAGTCTGGGTGGGGGTCAGGGTGACAGCATCAAATGGTTCATGTGTGACCACATTGGGGCAGATTTTTGATTTTCAAATGTACGTTTGTTATTGTGTGTGTGTGTATTTTTTGTGAAGTTATTGGGAGCTGTCAGTCTGCTTTTGCACCAGATTTTTCATGTAGCCCCCGTAGATCAATATTCTGACTGCGTGTGTGTCTGTGTGTGTGTTAGATTGTCGAAGGGGGATTTAAGCGCAATAGGAACCAATAAAGTGTAAATCAGAGTAGACATGGTGTAGCGCCAGGTGATTTCTATCTGCTAAGGTATTGTTTGTTGAAGCAGCCTTGTGTTTACTCTCTGAGGAGTGAAAAACAGACTGTAACACCCCACAAAAACCTTTCAGGAGAAGTTTGTGTTGTACTCTAAAGTCCACCTCAGTCTCCATTTGTCAAACTAAAATCAGACTATTTATTTAATAACAGCAAAAAAAAAAAACATTTTTGCCTTCCTTTAAAGATCTCTATCTTAAAATATTTTCAGTACATAAGTGCCTATTTTTGGCTGCAATTATATGTAATAGCAGACGATGACTGAAGGCATCGATTTGAAAGAAAGTGGGTTATTATCAGAGATGGAGAGAATAGTTCTAGTATATTATCAGTGAATGGATTAAAGAGCAAAGTGCTTTTGTGAAGCATTGTGATTATTATTATTATTGTGCCCATTTCCTTGTTTTGACTCTTATTTCATCAGCTGTAGGATTTATACTGTCCGTTTCACCCTGCTTTTGACAAAGAGAAATAAATGTAGGAAAATGTTTCCTCCTAAATCAAAATTAATAACAGGGTTTGCTGCATTGTTGCATCTCATGTAAAGCACAAATAAAGTTAACGCCAATAACATCATTTAATGTTTCATGTCCTGTATAAGTGTGGTCATGTTTATTACTTAAGGGAGTATTCACACCAATGCTTGCACAGATAGCACAGTTTGTTTGGAGTGGTGTGAACACTTGCGGTGTTGTGCCCCAAACAAGCAAATTCTGGTCCACTTGAAAACTGGGTTTCTTGGTTCACTTGCACATAAACCCTGTTGCTGTTTGTTTACAACATGAATGCAAATGGACTATCTGGCGGATCAGTGAGAGGAAGTGACATGGAGTGCAGTGCATTTATTTAGGACAACCATGATCCATTTTCTCTTGTGCATGATTTACGGACATATACTTGATCTTAAAACTTTCATATCCTTACAATAAGTCTCTTGGCATCTGTGTGACCACAGCACATCTCATGTACCGAGCAACATACTGTACTAGCTAGCTCACTGCCTCGCCCATTGCTCATACTGGGCAGGTTTTAGTGAAAAGCATTAGATTTGAACAGGAAAGTAAAAACAGGAACCTCAAGACTACATGAATTTGGTGTTGCTCCATTGTCTTTGAGGGGTTTGTATTTCTGTTTTTGGTCCTGGCTAACTGATGAGCCGGGTTTTCTTCTTGTTTTTGCCTCTTTCTTCTTCCTCAGTTGTCTTGGTCAATGCCAACCCAAAGCAGTCATTGCAACAGTGTGTCCAGGAGGTTTGGTCCACTTGAAAAAAGTGCAATGTGGAAGTGAACCAAACCAAATGAAAGTGCAACGTTTCTCGTCATTCCCCACTCAATTGAACTGAATCTCCCAGACTGTCCTGGTGTGAATGTGCCCTTACTCTCCAGTCAGTGTAGAACCAGCACTGGATGGTGGTCTTCATGGCTCCCGTCTGGGGAAGCACAAAAGAGTACCAGTGCTGATGCTTACGCAAGATTGCCCTCTTGTCAATTTGTGACCCTCTTAGTCTCAAAATGCCCTGCACACCATGCAAACTGCACATGAAAAGTAAAGCAAATGTCTCTATTGCACGCAGTTTGAAAGTGAAATGCCTATAATGCTCAATGAGAGTAGACTATATATACAGTACATAGTATTAAGACTTTGCAGCCAACAATATAGTAGGTTTTTTTAGGCTTAAAATCCATGGTCAATTTATTAAGCTCAAGTAGGCCAGAAAGGTTTGACTGATGAATGGTTTGCCTTGGCTTTCTTAGGACCACAAACAATTCAGGGACCAAAAATAGTATTGCACAGTAGCTGTTCTCATGAAGTAGAAATGCAAAACAAGCTGTGTGGGGGCAAGATGAGTTGATACCAGCAGTGGAAAAGTGACGTTAATTAAACCTATAATTGGTCCTCACATATTCTCACTCTCAAGTTGACATATATTCACACTTAGTCATGTCTGAGGTTGTCACATATTGGCATGTAGCACCCCATGCCCATTTTATTTTGACGAACAGAGACAGAGAGACAAACAGAGACAAGGACCTTGATAACAGTTAGCCATTGTGACCATGTTTGTTAGCTGTTACAGTAGGTGTATAAACTTCTTTCTTAGGTTAGTGGAATGCTGTTGGGGAGGGAGTAAAGGCCCATTTATACTCTACGTTAAGTCCGCATACGCATGCATAGGGGGCGTTCCCTCCGGTCTGAGCGTGCATTACATTACAAGTTTGGTACGTTTTTGAGGGGCTTATGCATCTGGCCTTAACATAGAAAATGGTGCAGTGCCACTGAAAATTGTGGGGGCGCTCTTGAGCATTACAGCTCATGTGGAGGAAGAATAGAAGAAAATGAATAGAACGGAACATAAACACTGAAAGACAAGCAGAAATCGCTCAACATTTTGAGGACAGTCTGTGCCATAGACTGTGTATATTAGTGTCATCTTGGAGACAAAAACAGGATGTAACCATATTTGGGCATATGGCAGAGGTGACACTGGAGCGTAGGGAAGCTAACTAACTGCTAGCCTACAGATGCTAAAACTTCACCAAGAAATGTTAAACAAAATCATATTACAGTGTTGTTAGTGTAAAGACTTATTCACAACTGCAGTGTGTCTCAGGTAAAACTCTGCCCATATTGAATAAACAGAAGATATGAAGGTCCGTCCCCACAGGAAGACTAGTTACCATAGCAGCATGTAATCAAACTCCAGCACGGCAGTTATTTGTTGGATTATTTGCTGTAATATCTTAATAATAGAGAAAAAACGTTAAACCTGGATCAGACCACTTATTATAGGGAGAAAATGAAATGTTCAACACCATAATGACTCATGACCAAAAAAATTTTTGCTTAGTATTTTCAGAGAGAAATCCAATGTAACTCCACACTAGAGGACAATCTGAACTCAACACTGCTCGCTAGTGGATGTATTGTGTACATCCACGCCCACGTAAAGTAAGCATTGGAGTATAAATACCAGCGATGTTTGACAACGTTAGATACACAACACACTAGTGTAGAGTATAAATGGGTCTTATGGGATCAGGATGAGAGTTAGACACAATATGCACAATACAGTATACCCTGCCTGACATGAAGCCTGAAGTCTGGTCTATTAGGTCGGAGCTTGGTGTGTTTGGTGGGCCTCCATAATGCCCTAGTTTCCATTTTCTACCAAGCTGAAGGTGGAGGCTACAGCTTGGTTGTTGAGATACTGTGGCATGACCTTAAACAGGCTGTTCATGCTTGAAAACCTTCCAGTATAACTGAATTAAGATAAGGTATCATTTAAAAACTGCATGTTGTATTTTCTCAGGTTACCTTTGTCCAATCTTAAATTTTGTGTGATGATCTGAAACATTTAAGTGACAAATACAGACAAAAAAAGAAATCAGGGAGGGGCTAAATACTTTTTCATAGCACTGAACATAACCTGGATGACTGAGAACCTCCACAGATATTTTGTTCAGCAGTAGGCTTCTTACCTTTTCTTTCTTTATCTGATCATTTGCCCAGAAAAGAAATCTGAAGATAGCAGCATTAGTCCTAGTGAAGTGTACAGCTTTGATTCCAGGACTTTGTTGTAAAATGCCAACTACATTCCTCTGATGTTTGAAAACCTCTTTAAACTGAACAATGACAGTTTGTCTTTTCATCATCTTAAGTCAGATGCTTTGAGCAGGAGGGTTATCCGAGGTAAATGAGTAGGAGGAGATGTGTTGGACTTAATGAGATCTTCAGAGATATGGGCAAATGAACGGCAGGGATTTACTTGTTAGTGACAAATCATCTGTATCTCATCATGATGATAATTCATATCTCGGTATTTTGCAGCAATTATACAAACCAGAATCACGCCACATTTGAGATTAATGCTAAGACCATTCCTGAAACGCTCCTTTCATACACTTTTATGTCTTCTGTTCTGTTTGTGCCGTTTGTTTCTCTTTGTCGACTAGTTCTGTATCTCACTTACCTTCTTCCTCTTTTTCCTCTATCCATCTTATGTGCTGTGCTTCATCATCTGTGTTCATCTTCTGATGTCTCTCTCTTTGCCTTTTCTCTGATTTTTTTTCAGCAAAAGTGACAGAATGCATTGTTTTCATCCTAAAACATTGACAAATTGCACTGTTTCTTTAAAAGTGAGCTACACAATTCCATAAGATAGCAGCTTTATGATATAATCATGAAAGTGTTAAGTCTAATGTCATTTATCTTTTTACAGTTGTAACTGTGAGTGCATAGGATATATGAGGCTGCAAGTGAACATTTAGTTGAACAAAAATTGGATGGCATAAAGATACAAATAACTTAGACAAGAGCCAAATTGTGATGTCAAGACAACCGGGTTAATGCATCTCCAAAACTGTGGGTGTTGTTGGGTGGACCTGATCCTGCAGTGGACAGAACCCCATGAGGAAGGAAGAACAACTTGATCTCAATCCAGTAGAGGAGCTAACGGAACAAAATATTACCACCATATAATGTTGTGTAGGTTCATCCTTTTGACGCCAGAACAGCTCTAATCAAAGACATAAGCTGAACCAGACCTCTGAAAGCTGCTGTAATAACTGTCAGTACATTACACATTAGACATTTTAGTGACACATATACTTCAAATGCTGTAAGATGTGAGCTTGGACTTTCAAGAATCAAACCTGTTTTACAACACATTTCACAAATACTCAATTATGTTCAAATCTGGTTGTTCATCTCTAGACCATTTTTATTGGGGCACTATCCACTGCAGACTAGAACACCCATCAACATCTTGAGGTTTGGATTCAATGACCCAGTTGTTACCATCACTATTTGGTCCATGTCAAAGTTGCTCAGATCTGTACTGAGTTTGGACAAATTGCTGCTTTCAGTGCAACAACATCTAGGGCTAAATGTCTACATGTTATCTAATACATTCTCCCACTGACAAAAGCCATTGGAATGACATAATCAACATTACAACCACTTCATTGGTTAGTGGTCACAATGTTATGGCTGACTGGTGTACGCTCTACTAGACCATGAAGTTTGATCTGTCCAGAATGCTGCCAGCGAAGGAAACTGAGCTGCTCTTATGGAAATGTTCAATTACTTTAAATGTGTTCATTACCAACATGGCTTAAAATGCTTAAGTGATGTTTCACTAGTGTGAGATAGGGCTATGTTCAAGTTTTTTTGCTTTAACTTAAAAAATAATACCAAGAAATACTGCTGAAAAATACAGGACAACATCATTACAGGCTTTCTCACACCACAAAGTTTAATCTGGATCCTGGCAGTATTCCAGATCTGAAAATGGCCCAATCTCAAAATGGTCAAGAATCCTTTAAAAAACAATTTAGACTGTGATTGAGATCACCCCCAAAATCTAATTGTAGATGTTCGTAGCATCATAACCTTCTTGGCAGTGATAAAAATTGGCAAAAAAAAATACAGGACGCCATGAGTATAGGTTCTGCCACACCACAGAGTTCCATCTGTGGTGATTCTGAGTACTTCCACTGTGGTAACTGTGCTGCTTTGGTGGAGGTCTGTGCTCTTGAGTGCTTCTGAGTTGACTGAAACAGGGAAGTGAAAAGAATTAGAGCGGTTTCAAGCATCAGTAAAATTCAAGTGACACATTGCCTTATTGACAAGTTTTTAGCAAAATCCAAAACACAAAAGTTCAGTGAACCTCATTCAGATGCAAGTCATTCCAAATAAATGCCAGAACCATCTTGAAGCTCTGCAAGGCTTGGCAGAAACGTCCCACTTACTCATCTCCTATATCTTCCCCATCTTCCCCTAACTATGTGCGCTCCCCAAAAACACAAAGCATTAAAGCCAAGAAAATATTCTGAAAAAGCCAAACATGACACTTGGGAGATCCTTTAATTATGCACACACATACACACAGGCACTGACACACATCCAGGCCTTTCTGTGGAGGTTTTTTGTTAAAAGCATTTGTATGTTTCATGTTGGTGCATCGGGGTGGCCTTTGTTTGTCCTGATGTGAGGAGAGAGAGAATGCTGTATGTCACTGTGTTTAAAATGAGATATGAGGTAGATTATGTGCAGTACAGTGATGCCAGAAATATTCTAATTCTGATATGTGTACACCCCTGCCTGTATTGCCATCTTTCCGGGGTGGAGGGGTTTGTGTGCCTGAGTGATCCTAGAAGCTATGTTGTCGGGGGCAATTCGCCCCTGGTAGGGTCTCCCAAGACTCATTAGTCACAGACTACTTTATTAGATACATGTGTTTAATTGCTTTTTAAAATTGCTCATTAGCTAATCACATGGCAGCAACTTAGTGCATTTTGACATGTAGACATTGTCAAGACATCTTTCTGAAGTTCAAACTGAGCATCACAAGAAGTAAGAAAGCTGATTAAAGTGTCTTTGAATGTGGCATGTTTGTGCTAGATAGACTGGTCTGAATATTTCAAAAACTGCTGATCTAAAGGGATTCTCACACAGAGCCATCTCCGGGGTTTACGGAGAATGTTTCCAAAGAGAAAAGTTTTCTGGGTGAAAATGGCTTGTTGATGGTAGACTGCTTTGAGATGATAGAAAGGCAGCAGTAACTCCAATAACCACTTGTTACAACCAAGGTATGTAGAATACCACCTCTGAATGCACAACATGTTAAACCTTGAAGCAGATGGACCATAACAGCAGTAGATTTTGTCTGTCAACTAAGAAAAGAAAATGGAGGCTACGATTCACAGAGGTTCAGAAGAAGAGAGATAAAACATTGCCTGGTTTGATGAATCTTGATTTCTGCTGCAACCTTAAGCTGGGTGGGTCATAATTTGGCAAAAATAACAAAAGCACAGACCCATCCTGCTTTGTATCAACGTTTCAGGCTGCAGGTGGTGTAATGTTGTGGGGGGTTCTTTCTTGGCAGAACAACTGAGCATTGTTTAAACATCACGGCCTACATGAGCATTATTGCTGACCATGTCCATCCCTTTATGACGACAGTGTACGTTCTAATGGCTACTTCGAGCAGGATGATGCACCGTGTCACAAAGATCCAATCATGTCAAACTAGCTTGGTTAACATGGCAATTAGTTTACTATACTCCAGCCACCTCCTCAATAGGCACATTTCCACAGCAGGAACTTTGAGGTAATTTTACGGTCCAGTGGTGCATGTCTCCACTGCAGGAACCAGCCCCGTGGGTCAAATTTCAGGAACCTTTATGGGCTCTAACAAAGTCCCTGCTTCAGGGCATGTACTCCGAATGGCCCTGAAAACTCCTGGGCAGAACTTAAAGGTTTACTTCATGCTGATTGGGTACACTCAGCACAAGATATGACATCAATAGGAAACAAGCCGCATTTTTAAAGCCTCGCGGAAGACAAGTAGTGAATAGTAGGATTCGGGCCTCTTTGAGGCGTCTTCTCCTCTAGTTCATCAGGTCTGATACAATGCACACACAAAACAGACACGTGGCAGCCTCCCTCCAAGTTTATCTTTGTCCTCAATGTCATCGTCTCTGCTTTTGCTCTTGGCACGTCATGGTTCATGTCCCGCGATCACGTTGGTGTGATTACACAAACAGTGGGTCCTACTTCGCAGTAGAGACACAGCAGAGTGAGAGGACATTCCTGTAAATTCCTACCTCCCCCCTTGTATCCCAAAGCTCCTGCGGGGGAAACACACCTGATCTAACAGAGCACCTTTGAGATGTGGTACAATGGGATATTGGCATCATGGATGTGCAGCCAACAAGTCTGCAGCAATTGAGTGATACCATCATCTCAATATGGAACTAATTATAATGAATGTTGAATCTTTACCACAAAATATTAATATAGATTTAAAGCAAAAGGGGGTTCAACCGGGTTCTAGCAAGTTATACCTAACAAAGTGGCCAGTGAGTGTTTGTTGTATTTTTTCTGATTTGGGGTTGCACTCAAGCTACCATATTCTTCCACTTTTCATTTGGTAAAACCATGCTAGTGTGTGCATGTGTGGCATATACATCTGTGATTGTTGGAAAAAGTGGGAGTAAACTGTCAGTGCAGGGGGTGCGTAGGTATGAACAAGGAATATGTCTGTTTGTCTGGGCCCAACAGGGGGTCATTGCATGTTGGAAATAGGCCTATGCACAATCAGACAACCGCTATGCCCAGGAATAGCCCATTACTTTCAACCCCACTGAGTTTGGTGCCTGTGGAAGAGAGACACAGGAGAGGAGGATTATGTCCATCCACAAAATTCAGGAATGAATGATCTAAAGAAGGGAATGAAAAGAAATGGGATCAAGATAATAAGGGAGAAATAAAACCAATGGACTCATTATCATACAGTAAGTCATACAAACAAAGACAATATAATATGTCTTCCGTTTTGATGCATTCAGTTTATATCAGAATTTTTAGATTGAAAACAACACAATACAGAGTTCATTGTCCACCAGACTGGAAAATTGTCTTCATTTCACCAAAACATCTCACACACGCAGAAAACATATTACGAACATAAATACTGAAATCTGAGCTGGGAGAGCTTCAGAACTCGCTACTAAGTGAGGACATCGACTGACATCAGAGAATCAGTTTCTTGTTGAAGTCAGGGTGCATGAAATTGGCCTGAGGTTCCCAGTTGGAGATCCAAATTTGAGAGTCATTACTATTGTCTCAAACCTTTTTCAAAAAGGAGGTTGGACGTGGTCAATTTCCAACTAAGTCTGTTTTTTTCGGCCTGCAGTCATGTGTCTATAGTCTCTCTCCAATTAATTGATTCCAAAATTGTACTTTTAAAATTGTCAGTTTTTGTCACTGTGCATCATGAGCATTGAGATCCACACATATGTCCCTCCCAGTATTTCTAAGCTCCAGATGAAAAAAGACATGATTTACTATCAGGAACACTGGTTTTAACCACAGGATTTAAATCTCTTCTTAAAACACTCTTTTATAGTTCAGTCTTCCACCATATTACACATATTGCTCTTATGTACAGTATTTTTAGTGGTTCAGGGATTGTTGCTGTTATATCGATAGTTTTTACTTTCATGATGCCAGTGGCCACTTTCACTTTGCACATTACATTCTTCAACACACTATTGTTTTGGATTACATACTAAAAATGTCATTGCTCCATTTTAATCAGCGCATGTGCTAACGCCTCAGTATGAAGAGCAGAAGATTCACTGTCCCATGTTTCATGTTTTCCATTGATCATCAAACCTTTATTTTTCTCAGTTTTTGTGCCAGGCCATTGTGTATCCACTGCTGGTATGAGTCCATGGCAGCACCAGCTTATGGTGTGAATGCACAGTTTGTAATGGTTTTAAATTGTTTAGTGTGTTGCTTCACTCTATTATAAATGGTGCCCCCGCTGATGTTCAGACTTCACTTTTGTATATATTTCTTTTGCATTGACAACATATATGGCTCAGTTTGAGTGACAGGCTATTGCTTATTCACTACTGGTCCGGGTACCCCTCAGCACTGCTGGTGTGAATATACACCGATCAGCCATAACATTATGACTACTAATCACTGAAGTGGTCATAATTTTGATTACAGTCTTCCAATGGCTTTTGTCAGTGGGTGGAGGTATGAGACAGCAAGTGAATATTTAGATTTGAAAAGACATAGGAAGCTCAAGGAAAGTAGACTTTTGCATTCCCATGTTCATATAATACTAATTTTCTCTGCACAGTCTGTGTTGGAAAAGATGAAATTAACATTCCCTTGCCATGGGATCATTTTTGCGAGACAGGCCCACGTGATGCTAAGTCAAACTTGCCAATCCTCAAAGACAAAAAAAATTACAAATATTTTAGAATACCTGACAAAGTATTGTAGTTGCAGGGGAATGTGAAAAGGATGCAGAGTTGTAACTCAGAGGACTGCAGTGTCAGTGTCTCTTCAGCTGCTCAGTCCTATCGATCCGTCCTCTTAACTCTCACCTTCACCGCCTGCCCCGATGTGTCACGTGCACGCTTTAATGACTAGGTCAGGACCGTGGTCTGTGCAAATATTTTCATGTCAAAACTCATTAAGTGCACGTCACCAGGAGGCCACTGGTGTCACTTTGCATGGCTGTGTGCAGCCTGTGTACAGTATACGTTGATCGTGCACCGTCTTTGTTTTTGCAAACTCATCCCCCTGGAGTCCCCTCTGTCCTCTCAGTGACAACCTGACAGTATTCTTGACAGCTCGCACACACACACACACGCACACCCCCACACACACACACACACACACACACATCCTTTGTAGTGATTGTCAAAAAATGAAGACAGTCGAAGTAAAAGATACACCCTGTCTCTAATTTTTTACATTTATGTCGTTTATAGATTGTAGATTTCAACATGGCTAATAAAGCTAAAGGAAGCTTGGAACACTTTGCTATTATCATTTTGAAAATAAATTAAATTTGAATTAGTTGTGTCGCTCAAAGGCAGTAGTTTTGTGTGTGAGCATAAATTAACTGAAGCTCTGCCTAGTTTAGTTCTCTATCATTCAAGTCGTAATGTTCATTGCAGTATCAAATGTGTGTTGTTTCATTATTTGGTTTTGAATGAGATCAACGGGGTGATTGTTCCATGTTTGGTTACAGTGAGAATAACAGGAATAGTGAGTTTTGTTTTAGGCTATAAATTAGAGATAAAAATTATTAGCTCTAAAATGAATATCTGGGGGCTATTGATCCTTCTCCTGCTTTGTGTCCATCAACAGTCCTTCTCAGATCTAAACTAATTCTTTTTGTTTTTGCGTGATGCTTTTACAAGTGATAACTAAAATCCTTTCTGAAGTGAATATTGGACAAATATTCAGTTTTAACTTCAGTTCAGACAATATGACCATTACTCAGTCACAGAGTGGTGGTTGGTGCGATGCTTTAAAAGAAAAGGTCAGATCTTTTGGAAGTTAATGGATTTGGTGATTTTTGTTCTCTGAAAATAATTCTGTTTCTGTTTGCAAATGAAAATAACTTACTGTTTCTAAATTAAACTAGTGTGATTTGAAATGTTAAAAATCTGCCACTGTTAAACAGCAATTGAGAAAAAAACCATCATGGAGGGATGTCTGCTGAGCTTGTTTACTGATGAGTGGAAATGACCATGATGTTGGGACCAGTTGTGTGGTGTGTTGTGGAAAGAGCTCACCCAGTCATGTAGTCTGTGTTCCGCTCGGACCCTCACAGACTAAAATCAGCTCCAGCTGCTAGAATGTGTTGTGTCCCGTCTTTAGCTGTTTATGCCAGCTTAAAGAAGCAAAACGTGTATTTTCTGTTGTCCATCCATACATCCATCATCTTATCC
Source organism: Pseudamia nigra (assembly GCA_029823295.1). NCBI lineage: Eukaryota > Metazoa > Chordata > Actinopteri > Kurtiformes > Apogonidae > Pseudamia > Pseudamia nigra. Next base: position 25,499 of record JAQQAE010000520.1, read on the forward strand.
TGGTCAGGGTCATGGGAGAAGCAGCCTAAGTAGAGAAGCCTCTTCCAGCTCCTCTGGGTTAGGGCATTAGGGTATGAATTTGCTGTTTGTTGAAAGAGTTTAGATGGCTCCAACTAAACTGTGGCAGGTCTGACCTTGTTTAGACAATGCAAATGCAAAAAAAATGGAGATAGTTGTGGTTTTCCTGTGTTGGTTTTCTTGGTAAAATCACAGCTAAATTAACAGAGCTTTTAAGTGTTTTACTGAACATTATATGACATGGTTGTATTTTGTGTTCAGAAGAAAAAAAACTGACATTAACATAACACAGATGTAGTTTGTGAAAACAAGATTCATAATTTATTGTGCAAGTGTGTGGGTAGTTGTAGTAGGTTATAACTCTGGTGGTTGTGATCCGCCACTGCCATTTTTAATATCTGTACAACATATTATCCCTGTACCAAACAATACAAACGTCTAGCTACATGACAACACTGCAGATTCTTTGGTTTCAACAAAATTTTATTTAAACATGACTTTAAGCCATAATTCCGATAGAAATTTCCATCAGAATTGACTCAGTGATTCTGTTGTGAAATAAATAACGGAACTTAAATAACAATTACAGTCCAGCCATTTTAATTGAATATGGTTATTCACATATGCGCGTGCTTTTCTTAGGGTCATCAGTTCAGAAAATGAGTATAATTAGTCAGGTGTAACATACAGTAAATGAATAGTCCATTTAATTAAGAACACATTTGTTCATGTGTACTTAATGGTTTTGGTCAAATTGGTTAATTAAAAGCACTTACTGCTGTCTCATTGATTTGCCCATTCCTATGAAAATTGCTTGATTACAAACACCGTTGATGGAAGCCTGTTTTTTTTAAAGAGTATGCTAACTAATTGCTGTTACTTCAGTTCATTTAATTAAAATGTATTGTGCTTTAATCAAGCTAAAAATGGAATTTGATTAAAGATGCTGTTTTGTTCTACATCATTATTTTATAAAAGCACTTTAAAATACTGCCTATAAAAACACTTTTTATAGTAATGGAAACTTCACGGGGTGCAACGGAGAATTTGATTAATCACTGAAAAAAACAATTAAGGGAAACAGTGCAATAATAATATATAGCAATACAATGGCAAGTCTATGACTATTGCAGTAGTTGAAGTCATAGCAGGGAGAGCATATTAATGTTCCCTAAATACTCATGTTCCCCAGTAACCCTGACCCCTAACATACCGTAGGTACAGCCGTGGGTAGAGCAGAAAAAGCTGAAAACGTCACATCTCACAGTAAAACACTGAAAGATCTGATTTAACCACAGAGTAAGAAATTTACGTTATGTGTCATATGATAAGCATCTGCATTTGGCTGGTTAAAGTAATCCATTCCTTCATACTCATACCACACTTAATACCAGAATCTGCTGACAACTGACAAATGTAGGAACAAGCCAGTATGTGGTCAACGATAATGTTATTGATGTGTTCATTTAGTTTTTGTAGTCCTGTTTCAGGTTTGTGCAATGCTCATTAGTTTATTTAATAGCAAGTAAAGATAGATTTGAGTATTTCTGCAGTGGTGTTATTTCTGCATAGTGCCGTATATCTTCATTTTCATGTTATTTATTGTTGTTGGTAGCTTCTGGTGCTAGAGTCCTGAGATGAGTGTCTGGAGCACAGATCATATCATCATGTTAAGTTCCCTTGTGCTGCTGATTGGTTGTTCGACCAGTCAGTCAAGTCTGCTCTTCTCAGTGAGGGAGCTTTCTCTGTAAAATTCACTTTGTCGAAAGCTGAAGTCCTGCCCACATTCTGGGGGATGTAAAATCAGAAGAAAAGTACATTTCAGTCAGGGTGAGACAGCTTCTGATCCAGACTTAAATTACGCTACCATTCACCCATATGATGGTTTTCAAATTAAACAACATTTTTCCAAGTCAGGAGAGTTACAGTTTTTTGCATGAATAGAGCTCTCAGCTCTGTGGGCGTACACTCACTGGACCTTCATTTCCATTTCAGGTGATGTGCATCACCAACACTAAAACAGCCACTGACTCTACAAATTTAACTTTGTTCTTCAAGATTAAAGTTGTGAAAGAGATGAAAATCATGACAGGTGTGCTGATGGAGAGTTGCAGAGGGTCTTCAGCAAGTCTGAGCAGACTGTGATGATGTCATGTCTGTAACTTCCAGGTTTTAGTCTTTTTCACAGTCATATCTCAGCAGTGTCACAACAATCTGACACTCTTAACTTAGAAACATATCTTTTACATTGACAAATATCATAGCATAATTCAATCAAGATCAGAAAATTATCTGCCACTCAGCATTGACTGTAATGTTTTTTTTCATCTTAGGTCCCATGGGCCAAATCTGGAAGGGACGGGACTCTCAATGCTCATTAGGCTTAAGCTGGGGACACACTACAAGATTTTTGCCCGATTTTACACTCGATTCATGGTTGTTCAGAGTCTGCACCAGTCAGCACTAGTACAGTAGATGACAGTTGGCATGGCTAGTTGGCACAGAAATCTGTTAGTATGTGAGGGGTAAAGACTCAAATCGACAAGTGAGTGAGGTCAACAGACCCAACCAGACCTCAGTCACAGTCAGTCAAATGTGTTTGAATATTTTGAGCCAACTATGGAAGCAATTAGCCTCTCCTTGAATTACCACCTTATCGTGGTGAAGGGGTTTGCGCGCCCGAGTGACCCAAGGAGCTATGTTGTCGGGACCAATCCCAAGACAAATTGGTCCTAGGTGACAGGTCAGGCTAAGAGTGAATCAGAAGACCCTTATGAAAATGCCTTTCTGTGGGCCCACCACCTGCTGGAAGGATTGTAAGAGTCTGGTGCTGTGTGGTTTGGGTGGCAGCCAAAGACAGGGGCTGGGTGGTCCAATCCCCAGTTGCCAAAACTAGCTTCAACTAGGAGGAGGCCCTGGGGCAGACCCAGGACACACTGGAGGGATTATGTCTGTCGGCTGGCCTGGGAACACCTGAGGGTCCCCCCCTAGAGGAGCTGGAGGAGGTGGCTGGGGAGAGGGAAGTCTGGGCTTCTCTGCTTAGGCTGCGGCCCGCACAACCCTGACCAAGATAAGCAAAAGATGATGGATGGATGCAATTAGGTAGTGTGTTCTGATTACCAAACCAACTGCAAACAAATGTTGCCAACAGCCAATGAAAAAGAGTAGATGGGACACAGATAACAACAGTAACAGTGAGCCCTTTAACATCCATGTTTGTTTACCATTTCATCTGTTGATCTTAGAGACATGGATGCTCTCAGAGTTAGTGCAAGAGTGATATGTTCAGTTGGCCTCAGTTGTAGTCTGACATCGCTCCTCAGGCACAATTAAGCACACAATCTTGGTCTATCAGTTGTCATAAAAAAAGCTGCTGAAACCAGTTAGTGTGAACTCCACGTCTTTTCAAAATCAGTAAAGACTGAAAGTTCTGTAGTGTGTCCCCAGCTTGATGTGGTCCACAAAAACACTTAGGCAGCTTTGGCAAACTCATAATGGTAGAGAAGCCACGGTCTCTTTTTTTTACCTGTCCCTTCTCCATCATGTCTTTTTACTGTTATTTCCCTTGACATTGTAGCATTTGTTAACTGATGACAACCCATATTTGACAGGTGGTCAGTGGAGGCCAAACCAGGTTAAAATTACTCCATGGGTGTGTGTGTGTGTGTTCAATGGATGGGTGAGTGAACATGAGCAAAGGCCCATCAATGTGCTGAAATAAAGTGTGAATGGCTGATGGAGTACCAGATTTGCACAAAGTCCACACAGAAATAGGTGGAGTGTGACACACTCGTACACACAGCACTCTACGGGGTTGTCTTAAGCCAAACTGACAGGAGTTGTCTGTGATGGTGTGTTGCATCTCTGCGTCCAGCTGTCTCTCTCACACACACACAGTCTCACATGTGCACACAGTGAAGGTGAAGGTGGGTGATGGCTGTGACAGTGCGTTGTCGGCCTGCGGTTCCGCCTGGCATCGTCTTGCCTTTACCTCTGTCTTTCTCTGTCTCCTTGTTACGGCTAACACACCTCTGACAGCTCTGAGGATGTGTTTGTGTATTACGACCTCACCTTCCAAGTGCTGGTTTTTATCCCTCGGTTTTTTACAATGCAGTTTTATCTTTTAATTCTGAAATTTTTATCTCTAGGATGACGTTTGCTGTAGAGACGTTGCTTGATGAAACAAAAATACATGACCTGAGATTTAAGCAATCAGAATGAGAAAACGAATAAAAACGGCCTAAGGCAGAATTTTACATCCAAGCTATTTACCAAAAAATTCTAGCATTTTTCTAAGCCTAATGCTACTGCAAATTAGGAAAATATCAGGAGTAGGGTATTTCGCAGGTGTAAGGTCCAAACAACCCTTAGTCTTTATTACGATTTCCATGCTGGAACAACAGCAGTATTTATGCATTTTGCACAAACAAATGATAATAATAAATCGCCACAAAAACAAGTAAAATAGTACCATTCATTATTCTGAAATAAAGCATATATCCGATATTTTCGTCTGCTGGATTTTTCCCTCGACAAATGCGGTGCCAATCAGCTCTCACGTCACCCAAAACACAGTATTTTGTAAACAGCGCCACTACATGCGTGGGGGGATATAGTGGTCGGTTCGTTTGCAAAAACACTGGTGTGAATGTGGACCGAACTAGTTGAGAATTGTAAAATTGTAACAACTTGTGGGTCCAATCGAACCACTGTACCGGACTAACATGTGTGAAAGCAGCCTCAGTTTGACCTCTCACCTACTGTAGGACCAGTTTGCCTTGGGGGACCCTACCAAATTGCCCCCAACAACCTAGCTCCTAGGATCGCTCAGGCATGCAAGCCCCTCCATAATGATAAGGTGGCGGTTCAAGGAAGGGCCCATGAACCAGTGGAAGTCTAAATGTGAGAATTTAGAATTAAAATTTGTACACATAACACATTTCAACCAATCATAGGGAACCTGAAATTAACCCCACCCCTATGAGCAATTATCTACACTCTTTTTTTTCAGAAAATTGTTAGTGTATATTGCCTTATTCAGTGTTTAATGTAGCGTTTTATCAGCGTATGATCCCAGGTCACTATAGAAAATGATCTGCAGTTATAATGAAAAGTGCCCAAATGCAACAAATCACAACAAAGACTCAGTGTGTATGAGGTACAGAACTTCTTGGACAACCACAAAAAATCAATTCAGCCCACTTTAATTTGTCTGCAGCCTTACAGAACTATTTAAGACTCATAAAGGGTACAGGTATAAATCTAAATATGAGGATAAGGGAACTTTAAAATCTCACAATTTAATTTCACTATCCATTCTAATACTGGATTCAGTGCTAAAAGTACTGTATAATAAAGTTATGCAACAACATCAAATATTTCTCATTGCAATATCTGACTCAAACTTCATATAAAAATGTGCATGAAAATCTTCAAATGCTCTCATATGTGTTCTTTAAAAACACCTTAGGAAACACTAGGCTACAGGGAAGATGACTTCCTATGTAATCCACAATCTTAACTCATTCATATTTGTTTGAGGTTTTTATTTTTATTACACTCCCTGTTTCTTTCTACACACACACACACCCACACACACGCTGCTGTCAGCCACTGACTGTGCGGGTGCTGTGGGGCAATGCTGTAAGTGACAACTTCCTCTCAGCAAAAACTGAAAAATTGTTCTTTCTATCCTTTCTTTTCTGCCTTGTGTTCTCCCGCGGGAGGTTTTCTCTCTTCTTGCCAGCGGTGCATGTCTGTTGTTGTGTGTGTGTGCATGTTTGTTCTCGATTGTCCTTTGAATTTCCCCAGAGACCACCACTTTCCTACAGTACACCTTGATGAGACAACCTGTCCTCCCTGCACTCGCTACACGGCACGAATGAGTGCGCGCAACTCGGTGTGTGTTTAGGGATACCGTGTGTTCTTTTGCAACTTTGAGGGTGACTTGAAGGAAGAGATTTTCCTTCCTTCCCTCCCGCTTCTCTGTCACCTCGCTGACAAAACACTGAGGTGTCACTAGGGTGCAGAGGAGACGTGGGGGCAGAGAATAGATGTTTGAAAACAGTGAAATTCTAGTAATCAACCACTGTGTAAACCTCAGAGTCCGTCTGCACTCACTGGCCACTTTATTAGGTACACCTTGCTAGTAGTGGGTTGTGGCTATGGTCATGAAGGGATGGACATGGTCAGCAATAATACTCACATAGCGGGTAGCATTTAAACAAGGCACCTTAGGATTAAAGGTCCCATAATGTGTCCACACCAGCAGCCTGAGGAGTTGATACAAGGTAGGATGGATCCATGCTATATGTTGCTGGTGTAACTGGGTTTATAGTTATGATTCCACTTGCCAAGCTGATGTTTGTCTGTGATTGTGTTGTCATTGTGTTGGTGAATTTCTCGGCTCAATAGCGTCCGCCCTTAGGAGTAATGGTAAAGTTCTCTGGCAGCCTGAACACTGTGCTACTGTAGATGTATGAGGGATGCACATGAGGTGGGTTGTCATGCACAGCACTGAGTTGAAAAATCGTGTATTAATGTCGATAAGTTACTGTATGAACATAGCGTGCACTGTGTATTGTGGAACTGTTAATTAAGAGTGTTATAAGTGTGTGAGTGTGGTACTGTACAAAGCTAAGTAGCTTTGGTGCTAAAGCAACTTGCCATTCTGTTATAGTGTGCTGTGCTAGCCACCTGTGAAGCCAGCGTAAATGCCTGACCAGTATTATTTTTGTTCCTACTCATGAAATAAATGGCCGCAAAAGACAAACAAGCCTTCGTTCATCGTTATAAACAAACACAATGCACAGTTGAGGGGTTGTTTGAACCGATCAGCTGCATTTGAGTCCAGTGTAGCTGAGCCCGGTTACACAGTTGTCGATCATTACTTTAAAATTTAAAAGTCACAGTGGAAATCAATCCACTAGACCAGGGGTCGGCAACCCGCGGCTCCGGAGCCGCATGCGGCTCTTCAGCCCCCCTACTGTGGCTCTTTGCAGCCTTGACGAAATTTCATATAAATTAAAAAATATATATA
>JAQQAE010000521.1:0-32549 GCA_029823295.1 Pseudamia nigra
CTGCTCATTCATTGAATGGCGCAGCCTTAATCAGAAAACAACATTTTGATTTTGTACTTCCTGTGGGGTATTCTGTGGGATGGCTCTTGTTTGGAAATGAAATAGTGTTGTGGGTATTAATCTGCACCACTAACACCTGTAGAGCATGTGCTGAGGAAATGTTATCTTTAATACATGTCATTATAAATTTGGAAGTAACAAATTCCCTTCCCTTTCACTTTATCTCATCATTTACGAGAAGCAAAGCCTTGTTTACTCTTCCCCCTTGTTTTGTCTATTTTGGAAGGTGCTTCTTGGAAATCTTTTAACAATCAGAAGTGGAATTAAGTCCCCCCCACCCCAAAAATAACCTATAAATCCATGTGGTTTATGTTTATTTCTGAATTCTTTCCAACCTGATAAACAAAGCAAACTGATTTTATTATTTGGACCCTCGTGTTTTCACAAGATATGCGCTCTCCAGGCTGATGTGAAACCATTGTTGTAATCCTGTGTTTTCCTCTTGACCGTTAATCTCACAGACTGACAATACACGCTGGTGTCGACTTAGAAAGCTGCTGTTTATCATGGACCCACCCGGGTTTCACTCTGACTGATCATTAACCGACCTAGTGATAAGAGTCATGGAGAAACCAAATAAAACTAGTGACAAACAGCTTTACAGAATCACGTATGACAAAAACATGTCTGGAGGTTTCAAGTTTGGTGTTTAAAAAGATAAAATCATTAATAAATGATCAAAGATGGACAGAATGAGCTCAAACCTGTCAAAATTACCGGTAGGTATAAATTAGTGATGGTAATGCAAACTTTGAAACTGAAATATGTAATTCTACGCTAGTGATTCCCAGACTTTTTCAGCTCAGGACCAAAAACGAATATGTTGAATCTCTTTGCTACCCAGACATTTCCATTTAGACCTGATGATAAATCAAATATTCTAATATATTTAATCTTTAAATAGAAGAGAAAATACAGTGCATAAGAATGATTGATTTTACTTTGTTCATTGTGATTTAAAACAATTAATCAAAATGAACAAAAAGAAATAACATAAACAAAATGAATGAAATAATAAACAGAGAAAATAAAAATGAACAAAACACAACATAGACAGAAAGTGATAGAATAAAGAAAGTAACAAAAATAATAATTAACAAATATAATCACAAAAATGGACCAAAAAATATAAAATAATGTAAAATGAGCAAAATAGTCATCAAAATGGGCAAAACGGAACAAAAATAATCAACAACTTTGAAATCATGTGATATCAATAAATCTAATTTAGAAATCAAGAAAACAAAAAAATCAACAAAATGGACCAAAAAAAACTAACAAAATAATGAAGGAAACTAACAACGGGAAAGCAAAATTGACAAAAATGAATGAAATAATTAACAAAATGGTCAAAAAGTGAAAGAAAAATGAATAAATCTGACAAAATGAAACAAATTAATCATGGATATGGTCATTAATGTCGTTAAAATGGACACAAATGAACATAAAGGATCAAGAAAACTGACACAAATTCACAAAATAATTAATAGAAATGGACAAAATGTTACAAATTATTCAACAAAGTGGACACAGAGGAAAAAAATGATCCACATGGTGGACAAAAAATAACTAATGAATGAATGAATGAATTAATTAATTAATTAATTAATTAATCATGAAACAATGATAAAATAATAATTGACAAACCTGAACAAAATAACCAATAAAATGGATCAAAAATAAAGAAAATAAGAGTCGACAAAAATGAACAAAAAAATTAACATAGTGGCCAAAAATTAACAAAACATTCAATGAAATGGAGTAAAACTAAGCATAATAATCAACATAGTAGACAAAATGGGCAAAAATGAACAAAATTATTCATAAAATGGAGTAAAAATAAGCCAAATAATCAACATAGTTGATAAAAATGAACAAAAAAATCACTGAAAGGGACACAAAGGAACAAAATAATCAACAAAAAGGACAGAAATCTGCAAACCTTCAGGGATGAAAAAAATGAAACTGCAGTAATGGTCTCCTCTTATCAGTGTTTTGAACATGAGGATCTTATAAAACCTGTCACTAGTCTTCATTTAGGTTCTCTGTTGCTCTGCTCACGTTGCTGTCAACAGTAATGTGATCACAGTGGGTTAGTGCTGGTGCTGAGACACGCCAAGAATGATCTGTAAACTGCAAACAACTGATGACTTAGTCATTTTGGAACAAGATGTCTGGGATTATATATCAGAAATCAGCATTTACGACTCAGAACTCTTATGGGAAAATGAGATCATCGCACAGCATTAATACACAGCACAGAATGTGGGAGAAAATGAGACACCTTCAACAAAAAAACACTCTACCATAACAAAACTGGTTCAAAAGTCAAAAGTTTGGACAAACTTGGCTGCTTCAGTGTTTTTCCTGCATATTTCTGTGGTCTATTGAAATGCAATTTAATGTTTAATATAGTGTCACAGGATTTATTGACATATCCTCTGCAAAAAAAAACAAAAACAGCACATTCAGTAACAGCGTTGTGATAATACAAAAATAAACTAGCAGTCCAAAAAAAAAGTCACACACTCCAAGATTTTGTTGCACTGCCTTTAATGTTGATTACAGCAAATATTTGCCATGGAATTATTATTATGACAGATTATTATTCTTTGGAATTGTACAGTGCTTATCCAGTTTATTAGACTACCACCCAATGTAAGGTTTATGCCACAGCTGCCATGAATTAATGTTATTGGAAATTATGAAAATAATTTTTGTACATGTAATGTTTGATCCACCAGTATGCTCAAGCTCTTTAATTGAAATTATATTTTAATGCTAAAAATATGATTATGGTTGTTATCCATAACTTTTGGAATTTACTGTTTTAGAAAATAGCTGAAAGATATTAAAGTAAAATTATTATTTTTTTGACTAAGATACCAAATTACAGTGGTTGAACGTTATACAAAAATGAAAAAAAATCCTCGCTCCTGTTCAAAATGGTTAAACCGACGCAATTTGAACGTCATGAGTCCTGCCCCTGTCGTCTTCAAATATGTCCATGCCCTCAGGGAAGAAAAATCCATTGATGGAAAAAGAAAGAAGAAATAAGAAGCTCTTCACTACATCAGTTAGGGTTAAATAACTTGTTGTTGCTGAAACGTATGAATCACTGCACTGATTACTAATTTTCTTATTTAAATCTAGGTGGCAGTAAATTTGCCTTTTTCTTCTCATATTTTTATCCATTTCAGCAGAGAAAGTTTTTCATTAAATTTGCTTTTTCTGCTGTCATTTTATGGATAGTGAAACCTAAGGAACTGAAAACTCAGTGAACATATTTTAAAACTAGCTCATGAAGTAGTGTTCAGTGTAAAGATTGTACCTGAATGAACCTCTCTAAACTGTCTCCTCACACATCAGTGCTTCGGCATCAGCAGGTACTCCGACTGTTTGTACCTCATAGCCTCTTGTGGTATTTAGCTGTGATTAATCTGTGTGTATTGTGTCCATTATAACTCATTACAGGGACAGAAACAACATTCAGTCGGTTTATCCAGGGAGGTTTTGGCCTACATACTGCATGTCACTGCAAAGCGAGTGGTGGAGAGGCAGGCCTTATTCGGGGGCACTCTTGTCTCTCAGTGAAGATGCTTGCCTTACAGGGAGGCATATATAATGTATGTGACATGTATAATGTATAAAAAGGCTTGAGTTGCCTCAGTGTTGTTGCTGTGTGAATCCCTACAGAGTGTGGTGGCGCTAAATGATTCAGACTGCGAAAGGGCTGCTTCACACTGCTGCAGATTGGACTCCTGGCCGAGCAGCCAGTTCCTTGTGTTTTGAGCAACATTTTCTTCAAAAAGAGCAGCAGATAGAAGGAGGCTGATAATTGAAAGACACAAGAAAGAAGGGGGATTGGTTTAAAACTACAAAGCATAAATAATCAGAGCATAATTGCTTAAGTCTGATGCAAAGAATATAATAGATAATATAATATATTCCAATTTCCTCATTTATCTCAGTTGTGTCACAAAAACTGACTGACAGAGCAGGAATGTCACAAAAAAAACAAGGCTTCAGTAGAGCAGATTAACTGCTTTTTCTGGGAGTTATTGCACACAAATGATCATCCTTGTCCTCAGATTCTACTTTCATGAGATCTGTTTCATGTGCTGCGTTTTCCAGACATTATCATCAGCTCACTAGATCCTGATCCTATGTGACTACACATGATCCAGAAATAGGTCAAAGACTAGAGCTCATTAATGATGCATCACTTAGTACAATTGTGGATCATATTAGGCATCATGCAGTTTCAGTGTTTGGTGTTCTATGTTGTGAGGATGTTTTATTTCTAGAATAGCTGACAGTGCATTTTTTTTGTGGAAATGTTTGTCTGTGGATGTAAAGTTGTATACTATGACATGCCACCTTCTTTTTTAGATATAGACGATACTGCCAAATTATACATGTGATGATATGACTGTCTGTGGTGTTGCCAGTTCTTATAAATCCACAAAAGATGGACTGTGAATTTTAACGTCACAACTCACGACCAATTATATTCAAGCTTAAGTGCATGTGTCCTGCTATTTCTGAGCCAGTAGAATTCTACATTTTAAAATATCACATTACAATCATATCCCAGTTAAAATTAGTCCCGCCCCCCTGAGCAACCACCGGTATTTTATTTCTCTCTTTATTTTGCATTGTTCATGAAAAGTGCATTATTCTCTGTTTATAAATAGTAGTATCAGAATCTGATCCCAGGTCATATTCAGATGGTCCTGTGGTTCAGCCAATCAGAGTGAAGAAAAGTGGTCTGTTATCACATTCCACTGTAAAATCACAGATTTTCAAATCAACACAGCTTTTTTTTTGGTTGATACCCTTAAAGCCAGTGTACACTATGTGAACCCTCACGAGGTTTAAGGGGTAGAAAATGGATGGAAGGATTATGCATTTTTGACTCAAGTGACTAGCATTCCAGAGCGACATATCACCCAGAAAATACGGTACTACAGCACAGTCACAGTCACATGCAGACATGGGAACACAGAGTCTGCACTGGATTCGCAGGCGTTTGCAGTCAAAACAGTCACACAGTATGCATACAGTATGTTCACATGTTTATAAAATCACACAGTGTACATCAGCCTTTACAGACTTCTGTGACAAACAGTGGTTGAGAACTTTATGTATCAAGACATGGGACCTTTAAAATGTTACGTTTGGTATGCACCTTTGGGGAGAGTGCAAAAGCCTTCTGATGCCATGCTGCTTGTGGTAGTTCAGGAAAAAGGAGCAACACAAACATTTGTTGTGCTGATTTCAGTCTTGGCTCTGCTGTTCACAGTGTGTTCATGATGACACAGGACGCACACAAGCACACTGCGCTTCATGTCAGACACAACTCAAGAAATTGCTTTTGGGTGTTCTGCTCCAATTAAATGGCTCTGATAGGGGTTGTAGAAGACAAAGAGGTGAGAAAAGGATCTGAGCAGAGACACCGATCAGCCTGGTGAGCTGCAGGAACGGACGTCTGCTTGCTGTAGAGCTGGTTTTCAATTAGTAATATTCCTTCATCATTTTCTGAGGTATCATGTGCTATATAACATGTCATGTCATTTCTTGATGTTTGATGTCAAAATCATTAGAGTCATATCATTTTGCTTTAATAAACTTTTCATAAGCCTAAATCATGGCAGGGGATGGAATTTTACATGTGTGATTTTGAATTATGCAACAGCAGTTCCCCAAACCCTCAAGACATTTTTTTAAGTGTTGGCATTGGGATTTGTCAGAGTAAATCTGTTTCATTGTATGGTTGTGTGTACTGTCCCTTTAGTTCCTTGTAATTTCCTTTCTTCCTGTGAATTACAAGGGTGAGAATCACTGTAATACCAAAGCACATACGCTGGAAAAATCCTCAATCCCACTTTATTGGTTTTGGTGTAGGTGAACCATGTTGGAGAGGGGCGAAGCACCCAGCAGGCGCCCACTGTCGTCATATCAGAGAGAGCGGTACCGGACTTAAGGCTGGAAAACAGCATGGTGTCCTACGGAAATCAAACCGTCAGCATCCGCAGTGAGGGAAATTACCACAGTAACAGGTGAGAGATGATCAGAGCTGATGGCCTCCATCACGCAGCAGCACCTCAGCATGTTTGATATTCTGCGTTCTGTATATATATGACATATATATACAAATATGACATATAGTTTGGCCTGAGTCCGTGAAAACGTGGTTCTGAAACAAAGTAAACATCAAACATATATTCTACAGTAAATTAGGTGGAAAAATCAATTGCATTTGCTGAAATAACATGAAAATAAAATATTTCTCTATTTATTTTATACATAAGCGAAGTAAGACAACAAAAGTCGTGCTGCAAAATTGGTTTTTAACTATTTAAATGTAAAAGATGATAATGTAGATGAAGACTGAACAAAACGGGCAATCAAATGTGGAATTAAAAAATGAACAATGTTAAAAAAAAAATCAAATAATTGAATAAAATACCCACAAAATGAAACAAATAATAAGGAAATGGAGCTAAAATGATCAAAATAATGAATAATACTAAAAAAAGGAACAAAAATAACAAATAAAATGATCTAGAAAATGAAAAAAATAATATATATAATAATTTAATTACATTTTATCAGTAATTCATTCCTTTTTTTATGGTTTGTTTTTTAATGTTCTTGCATCTTGTGTGTTGGTGAGCCAAACACAGTTTTCAATACAGTAGTCAATAAAGATATTCTATTCTAAACAACAAACAAAATCAACAAAAAATTGCAAAAAAATAATGAAAAAATGAAAAAAAAACTTTCAAAATAAACAATCAAGAAAATGAACAAAAACAAATAAAATAATCACAAATATTAACAAAAACATACAGAATGAATAAGTTCAACAAAATATAATAAACAAATTGGAATTAAAAAAAAAAAATTCCCTCTCATTTTTGTTAATGATATAAAAGCTTAAAACCCATTGATTTGCTTATGCTAATCAGTTTTCTGAAAGCAGGCTCCTAACAAACACAAAATGTATTTCAAATCTCTAAAGTGGGAATTTGTGTTTGGAAGCAGTTTTGTTGCCAGTTGATCTTAAAAATAACCCTGCTGTGAATAAGGTCACATGTATAATCACTGTCCTGCGTTTCTGTAGTTTCTGTGTTGATAGTAATGAGTGTGGTGCTGAGCCTCTGTACCAGAACAGCAGGGTCGCAGTTTGCTCCGTCAGTTCGTCAGATGTGACCAACAGCATCAGAAAAACATCTCAGGGAGAGAATCTGCAAAGGATGCATCTGGAGCCCAGAGCTGCTGCTGTGGAGGTGGTGGAGTCCCAGTATGAAACTGGTTACACGACTGGAGGAGACACTGGCAACGAGCTGAGCCGACACCACACTGACCACCTGTACAGGTGAGATAATAGTCACGGGCTACTTGAGTTTAGTGTTCAAGTATTATGGGAAATCTACTGGTGCAGTGTGGTAATGTTTTATCTGACTGAGAGACATAATGGATTTTTCGGTCCTCCAGTGAGGTTATATTTTGCCATCTAGAGTCCACAATTTTGTTGCCAGTTCAGAATAAAACATGTCATGTGAGCAAATGAAAAAATTAATGAAACTCTTTCTCTTTATTCTACATGTGTCATACATTTTTGACTTCTATCAGCTGCTAGTAAAAATAGAAGATTAAAAATTAAATAAAAGCTGGGGGAAAAAAAAAATTACCCAAAATATAAGTAAGAGACAGTGACCAGCAGCTTAAAACGGGATAATATATCAGGTCAAGAGAGCTGAGTCGGTGTTGCTGCTACAAGCACCACCGTCTTGAAACATGGGAAAATCATACCTTGGTTAAACCTCATCTGATTAAATTATAATTTGCTATACGTATACGTTTTTATCCTTTCAAGACACAACATCAAGGCCACAGTGGGTGATTTTCTAAACATCACAATACCTCAAGATTTTTACTTTTTGAATGAAATAACTTCAGACAATGAATTAAAAACATGTGGCTTAAATCTGAACAAGAAGGCCATGCATAGTCTAATCCCCCACCGGTGGGGCCCTAGTAGGTACTCATACAGTTTTAGAGACCTAGATTCAAAGCATAGGTCTACAGAGCTCAAAAGACAATTTTTGCACTTAGTAACCCTGTGACCTAATTAAATATGCAAATTAGGTCAGGTCATCATGGTAACCCCTCCCTCGCCCTCCCCAGTGGGCTTACTCATGTGTAAAGTTTGATAACACTAGGCCCTAAGGCTGCTCACATGAACATATGCAAGGTTTGTTAGTGGGATACCTAACTTTGAGACTCTGCTGATCTTTAAGGTCAAGGTCAGGTCACTTTGTACACTGTAGGGTGCCCCCCAACGTGGAGTAGGCACATGTAAAATTTCAGAATCCCAGCCTAGGTCTGTAGAGCCCAAAAGGGGTTGCGGAGATATAAGTAGAAATGTCGGGACGGACAGATGTACGGACAGGCGTACGGTGGCCTTCAGGGTCTGTCGGCCTTGGCGGGGGATAATAATTTAGGTGTGGATGGTATGATGTTTCCAGAGTTGTCTTGGTGCTTGTAATTTCAATTTCTGAACATAAAATAAAATACAAGTCAAGTCACTTCTTTAACAATAATAATCAGTCGATGAATCAATCAATCTTGTGCTGTGAGTAAATACTGTACATAACTAACAGTGGCATTGCTTTAAATAATACATGGCACAATTTCACTCAGGACAACATATTGCACAATTGTCCACCCTGTGGGTCATAATATATCCTTACTATCTAAGTGAAATTTAAAAGAATAATCATTAATAATTAATTTTTAAACAGTGGGACATACAGTACCTTGCAACCAGGTAAACCTAATTTTTTGTATTGAGAGGTTGCCATATTTAGCCTGGCTCCCAGATCTGATCGGCCTATCCAAAACAGGCTGGTCGAACAAAACCGTTTCCTACAGTTTTGTAACATTTCACATTATTTGTAGCGAAACCTAAGACAACACTGCAGATACTGGTCATCACTAAGGTCTCCAGGGCATGTGGGCTATCTGTTTAAAGATTTTAATTTAATTCTGCTAGAAAACTTATTACACTGTGAATTCCCCCTGCTTCAACATTAGTTTTCATTTTGCAGTAATTTCATGTCCTAATTTTAATAACCCTTTTCCAGGCTGTACCCGGAGATAATATCAGACGAGCAGAGGCGGCAGTACAAGAGGGAGTTTGACTCTGATTTGGCTCGATATAAGAGTCTCTGTGCAGAAATGGACGATATAAGCGACCAGATCCACAAGCTGAGCCGAGAACTGGACACGTTGGACGAGAGTTCTATAAAGTACCAGGTGAGAAAAACAGGACGGAGGGCGCTGAGTGGAAAGGCAGAATGCCAGAGAACTACCGGAGCTTTTTATTAAATCCAGCAGCTCAGGATGTCCTGAGTCAGACAGGATTTAGTGATCCGACTTATTCATGCAGTCTGTTGCTGTGACAAGGACATAAGACACCATATTTAAAATTCTTCAACCTCAAAGCTCAGCAAATTTGATTTCTATTGGATTTTTAACAAGAACATGACAGATTTCTTGACAAGTGATTATATTAGAATAAATCTGTAAAAATCAGCACCAGCTGAGTCACACAGACTGTCACCAAACAAATGACAAAAATATAATGCATACAGTAAGTTCTCCAAAGTAACATGAATGTGGAATTTAAGAACAAAAGTGTGAGTATGAGTGGTTCAGGTGGGTAGTACTCAAGTACTTCTACTCAGTTACATGTGGTCACATCTCAGTAGGTAAAATTAACAAAACAGCAAAAAATACATGAGATCCAACAAATGAGCATGAAATTTGCAAAATAATCAAGAAAATTAACAAAAATGATCAAAATAATCAGAAAACGAACAAAAAAGGATCAAAACAAACACAAATCAACAAAACTCAACAAAATAATCAACAAAATAGGTTAAAATGAAAAAATACACACGAAAATGAGTAAAAGTAGATAAGAAATCAAGTAAATAATTTTACTTGATTTAATTAACAACACTGATCAAAAAAACAAATAAAAATTAACTGAAAGCAACAAAATGAGCAAAATAATCAAGTAAATTAATTGAGATGTACAATATAACAAAGAAAACTGAAAAAAATCAAGAAAATACGCAATTAAAATGAGAAAAAAATAACAAAACAATCGAGTAAATTGACAATCAAGTAAAAACTAATCAACAACAAACTACACAAAAGTGAAGGAAAAGTAATCAAGTGAATTAAAAATGTACACTATCACCAACAATATTGAAAAAATGTCAAATACACAACAAAATGATCAAAAAATAAATTTTCTTAATGTTTTAACTGTAATATATTTTCTGCTCCTACTCATTGAGCTGTGGCCAAATGTAACTGAGTAAGAGTAGAAAGTATTCTGCAAAACAAATAGTCTCAGAAGTACATATTTTAGAAAAGTTTATGTAAAGGAGTAAATGTACAGTACTTGAGCACTACCCACCTCTGGTCATGTGTGCACGTAGTGATCTTTGTTCTGTTTGAAATCTGAATTTGGTTCGCACAGTGACCTGCACTTCCAAATCTAAGGTTGACACTGTTAAGTCAGTACAGCTGTGTAACCGAAGCCGTTTCTTCTCTTAGGGTGTTGCTGATGAGTATAACAGACTGAAGGACCTCAAAAGAGTGAGTGTGATCACATTTGTGGCCTCATCGTGCTATGAAAATGTCCATACCCTTGCCTTATGTTCCCTTAAATTTCATCATATCATTATATCTCGCAGACACCAGACTATCAACAGAAGAAGAGACAAAGTAAAGAACTTCGCGAAAAACTGTTCCACATCAAACGCTTGGTCAAAAACTACGACCGGGATCTTTGTTAGACTCCACCTGAGGATGATGTGCATAATGAAGAAAGAGTCTGCTCCGGTGTTTTTACTGCAGTTTTACTCACTTAGTTTGAGATAAAGAAGTTCAGTTAGTAACATGACTGCATGCTGCCTCTCAGTTCAGTGAACCTTCGCCTTAATGTTTACAATGTCTGTATTACAAAGGTTGTACCAACAGTCAAGCAAAAGTGGGCAGAGGTTGCTGTTTTTTTTTTCAGTGTGTAATTTTTGTTTTTATAACTGTAATTATCCCCCTGTTCTGAGTCAAACTCTGCCCTCTAAATGAGTCTGGACAGTCAGTCAGAGGCTGACAGCGCAGTGATTAATGTCTGAATGTCCAGGTATGGATGTGAGACAGGAGGCGTTCAGGGACATCAGGAGAAGAGAGCCACAGACATACAGAACCATATGGGAAATGAAAGAACTAGCTTTGGTTCTGGTCTAACTACCTAAAAACAGCATGTTTTACTGTCTGCTATATTTACAGTATTTTTGCTTTTTTCCTTGTCATTATGCAGTACTTCACACAGAACTAAAAACCTGAAGTCCTGTTAAACACACGAGATTTCCCTAACTAGCAGAATGATTCCACAGCCTGTATTGCTGACTCACTGCAGTGCCTTGACCCCGTATTTCAGATTCGGGTCAGTGGGTTTATGAAGACCAAACTGCTGTATACATGTGTCCCACTGTTCTGAACAGAGCAATTTGACAACATGAATTCAAATAATTAGAAAATGAATGAGATTTGGCAAAGTCTGGTTAAAAAAATTATGTCTGTGCACACATCACAATCAAAGTGGGAAGTATTTAAAAGATTTTAAAACAGGAAGTAGTGAGTTGGGAGGGCTGTTTTTAATGTAGGAACCCCAGTGTCTGTTGCTCCGTCTCTACTTGTTTCCTTGGTCTCCTCTGTCCACCAACCCCACTGGTTGAGGCAAATGGGCATCTAGACTAGACTCTCATTTAGTCTTAAATATAATAATCACAATAGTCAGATGAATACAAATATTGAATATCAAAAATTATTGCCAATTTGTTTTACAAATAAATTCTCCCGGGACGCACCTACGAGTCCTGACGCAGTGTTGGGGAATGGCTGATCTTAGTAAACACTACACAACATAGTCTCTGTTAACTACAAACACATTTTACACATTTGTACAATCATTGAACCCAAGCCTGAAATCATCCTTAAAAAATCAGAAATAAAAAATGCTCATCATTCTGTGACCCAATTTGTCCACACACTGAAGATTCGTGGAAAAAAGGATGAAGTATAGAGGGAGGAAGTGATTAACGTGTGATTTGAATGAACTATGGCATGTAATCAAAAAAACTGTCCCTACTTTTGCATTACTTTTGGTACAAAACTTGCACTTTGGCATCTTTTATAGATTCCTCTCCAGCATAGTAAAACTTGAACTCATACTTCTGAACCGAGAGTTTTCTGCATGGTTGAAATGTGAACACCTTTTCCTCCAGTATTGTCTGAAACTTGCTGTACACTGAAGAATTTCCTCACTCAACTTCCTTTTTTAATGCCCAATTTCTTCCAATTGATCTGGATTTTAAAGTCCTGTTCATGAATACTCTGACATTAATACACAACCATTTGTGATACATGTTGCAGTGTTTATTTGGCATTCCTCATACAGATGCAATTACAACACGTTTTCAAGTAGTTTGAAAAAACAAATGTAACAAAAGACACGTTTTCATCGTTTGATTCTTTTAATAAGGTTGCCATACACATGAAATTTTAAAAGCTCAGTAACACAAAAGGATAAGAAAACTTTAGGAGTACATCTTTTTTTTCATGTTTATGTGATGGATTAAAAAAATCCAAATAAGGTTCAAAAAAGCCTGATGGTAGATCAAGAAGCGGAGTTTTACCTCTAAAGTCAAAAATGGTTCATTAGGTAATTTACATTTGTCTGTAATAAATGGTAAAATATAGTACATATGTTATATTGAGACTTGCATGAATTAAAAGTTTTTTGAACTTGCAATTTTGTAAACTCGCTTCTTGAAATACTAGTGAGGTAAATCTGGTGGCCCGTTAATTTCAAAGAGTCAGTGTAATGTTTTGACATTAAACATCCTCCATGTGCAGTTTTTCACCAGTTTTCATCCAGTACAGTATTGTCAACAGAGAAGACATAAAAGCACACAGATGAGAGCATGAACATCTGTGTGTTCCACCTAGAAACTATCAGCTGCAATGGCATTAAGAGAAGCTCTTTTTTGACATCTGAACAGATGGCAGAGGTATTTTCATGAAAATATATATATAGAAAAACAACATTTAGGAGCTAACAGTGAAAGCAATACATTAAGTGAACCTCAAATTACATAAAAGAACAAAATAACTTCAACGTATTAAGAGATCCAAAACAACATCTGAACATGCAAAAACACAAAGTTGGCCTCGCTATATTTACACTTGAATACATTTTCAGGGGATCAATAACCCAAAACAGTATCGATTGACAAACTGGCATTTAAGCGGTAGTGTGTTACGCTCTGACGACCAAATGCATTTCTTAAGATAACTGTTTATCTCCAGTTATCAGTCGCACAAAAACCCATTTTCATTCTCATGTTAGCCTGCTGTTTCTCAAATAAAAAGAGCTCCATCTGAACAATATTAAAAAGCTGAATTCAGCAGATTCAGTCAGTCAAACTCATATTCAAAAGAACAAGTTAAAATTATTCTTGGGACCTTTCAAAAAGATACAAGATGAATGCTTGTGATGCTCATAAGACTTGTTTCACGTTTTAATCAGTGTCCCAAAAATCACACAGAACAACAAGGCAGTTGTCAAAAAGAAGGCGGTTTCTGGTGAACGACATTTACAGAGGTTTGTGTTTATCAGACTAAAGCATTCTGATGCCTACTGAGGTATTAGTCCTTTCTGATGTAACTGTGGCTTTTTTCATTTGTCAACTACAGCAACAGTGAGCCCTGTAAATGAATGTAGAAGCAGTTCACAATGTCTGATGGCCAATCAGCATCACCTTCATCCCCTGCTCTTTGTTGCATGTACTTATTCATCTGTTTAGACACCACCTCTCAGGATGGCATGATAGACTTTGGTGAAGATTTCTTGGTTTTATTTTATTTCTCTTGCATGAGAGTTCCTTGGCTTCTTTGAGACCAGCATATTCAGTATGACACTGTTCAGAAGTGAGACTCTTGTTCGGTTACGTTTTCAGTGCACCACACTGAATCACATCTACTATGATGACACTGTATTGCAATGCATCTCACTGTATCACAAATGGTAAGTGGTGGAAAGTGAGCCCAGTGTGTGAAAAATTGTTCTGGTGACATTAGACGACAAGACAGTTTTGTCCTTGGATGTTTTTTGTGGCAGGGTGCTGCTGCCCTCTACATGAAACTGCTGCATCTTTAGTCATTATGACATGTAGGTGGTGACATGACTGACTGTTCTGGCCATATCGGAACCCAGCAGGAAGAGCTGGTCTCTGGCCTGAGACCTGGCACAAGAGCTACTGGGCTGGCAACAAGTCAGATGCAGCCTGGCTCCTCTTCTCTGGAGGCTCATTTCATAAAGGGGGAACACAGCGGTTACAGTACAGGACATATGACAGCCAGCTGGCACTGCAGTTTGTAAACCACACAGATGGATTGTGATGAATCAGGAGGTTTCCTGTGGGTCCTTGTCGTCACTAATCCCAGACGGGAGACCTCGTCCATCAGGGGGCTACTGTCCCGGGACATAGGGCCAGCTGATTGAACTTCCGGAGAGCTGCATGTCACGGATCAGCGTCTCGATGGGTGTCTTTCCCACCAGGCGCATGAAAAAGAGCTGCGAGATGAGGTTGGCAGGAACGGCGCGCAGGGCTGGAAGGCGCAGAAGCAAGCGGCCGAAGCGCTGTGGCTGACTCGGGTACTGCATCCTTTCATACTCTGTCAGGGCTACCTGAGCCTTTTCCTGCAGAGACTCCACGTGGACCGGGTCTGTGAGACCACAGGCGTCTGAGAGGGAGGGAGGGAGGAGTGAGTTACTTAATAGTGTGGGCAGGTTACATAAAGAGTCGTGATGAGAAGAGATGAAGGTAGAACTATAAGCAAGTAATATAAAATACTCCTGAGGGGTACAAATATAACTCCTCATCTCTACACTCATTTAAACCTTATGAACCCTCACAACAGTACCATTCTGCACAAAACATTTTCTGAAGCTTAATGGACATTTTAATTGCTTTAGAGCCTGAACTCAAAAGCATTCTAAAGTTAGCCTCTTATGAAAGTCTTGAACACTAAGTGCTGTGTGGCAATCAATAAAACCAATATTTACACAGCACAAAACACATTACTGCATCATCATTAATATTCCAGGAGATGGTGCCATACTAAATTCCCAGGTTAATGTAGCTCAACTTTCAGAACAATTCTACTGTCAATTTCAATGGAACAGAGTACAGGATTTTAGTTTTTAAAAAATGAATGTGTTATTTCTTATAGAATAGAATAAACTTTATTTATCCCTTAATGGGAAATTCATTGTATAGTATATGCTACTGCTAGAGTGACACTGACTAAAATACTACATAGCATGAGTCAAACCTGAAAATCTGCAGCGTGTCGAAGTTTTCACAGCGACATTGATGACAACAATGCCCAGATTTCTGTGTATGATAACAGTTATCTTCATGATTTGCTGCCTTACGTAGTACATTATTAGAGGTCGACCGATTATTGGCGCCGATATTTGGAATTTTGACGTGTGTATGTATATATATATATATATATATATACACACACACCTCTTCTTCTTTCGGCTGCTCCCCTCAGGGGTCACCACAGCGAAATACCAGTGATCCGCATGTTTGATCTGGCATAGGTTTTTTACGTCGGATGCCCTTCCTCACACACACACACACACACACACATATATATATATATATATACACATACATACATACATACATACACACACACACACATACACACATTAAAAATTTCGGCTCAGATGCTGCTCCCCCTCTCTCTTTCTCTCTCCAGTATTGTTCTGCCCACGGCCCCATCTGATTGGTTAAACAGCCACTGAATGTGTAAGTGTCAGAGCCACTGAACCGGAGACCGTCTTCACACACACACGGCAGAGCTATAAAGTTTTGTCGATTGGTTCTGCACATGACAAAACACATGCGTTTGCGCTTTACGGAAAGCAAACACGTCGAAGGTAAACGCAGAAAGCTCCCGAAATTGTAATAAGCATCCGACAACTACTTCTAACGTTACAGTGTGCAGCAGAATAACGTATGAGCGGAGTAAACATTGGCAGCGCTGCTAAGCTAGAAGCAGCTCCCGACATGTCTGAATTACTTGAAACAATGTTGTTGCTCATATCAATATGGAAACAGTCAGAGAATGTAGAAGCCTATGTGTGTGATTGTGAGTAAGAAATGTACTGTATGTTCCTGATTAAAAGTTGCGGTTTTTTGCATAGTCTGGCAAGGGGAGCGACAAATACATCAGAGTGACTTGTATTTTGAACAAATTCAACTGTAGGGTGCTTGTCACACTGACAGCCGCTAGAGAAGACGAGCTGCAGCGCAGCTCAAGCGCGCACCCGAGCTCCAAACAGATGCGACCTGTTCTGCAGAGTGACTAATACACGTTTTCTTCTTCTTCATTATGCATTTTTTGGCTCATGTGACTAACATACCGGAGCGACACATCACCCAGAAAACATGATAATTCAGTCTTCTTTTGTTGCAGTGAAGTACTGAGATGAAGGCCGACTAGTTTTTAGCATAGCATTATGTGTTATCAATGGGTTGAATACATGTAATGTGTAGAATGCTGTGCGTTTGCCTGAAAGTCACATGAAAACCTCTACAGCTCACGACTACTAAAATAACTTGTGAGCCTAGGATCCATGCACTTCTGGAGCTATTTATTTTCTATTGATTTGGTTAAACATGCTTTAGGTATTTAAACCAAGTTAAGTGTTTGTATTATTCAACATTTTTACGCCAATTTTTACACTTTCACTGCAAATGAATATCGGCTCCAAATATCGGTTATCGGCCTCCTTAGCTACTAATAATCTGTATTGGCCTTGGAAAACCCATAATCAGTCAATCACTAATTATTACCCGCTTCTTTTATTTTCCAGTGGGTAGCCACTTGCGCTTATAGTACAATAATCACCTACTAGGCTGCAGTCTGGGACAGAGTTCCATATTTACGTACATTAAATACAGATAAAAAGCTGGGGCAACCTGGGCAAATCAGTCATGAGCTGCAGGGGAGTTGTAAGGATGTACAATTGCAATGGAATGATTTGCTGTGCTACAAAGAGAAGTGATAATTTGTGGCAAAAATAGTAATTCTTGCAGCTTGAAATGCAAATGATATTATAAATACTTCCATGTAAAAATAAAACCTCAACTAAACTAAATCTGTACGGTAAATGTCTGCCAACAGCTGCTAGGTAATCATTTCCATGGTGATCTTATAGGAGCCCTAAAGTCATATGTAGTATAACATGATGATTTCCACACACTGCCCTGTATACGACTACAGGAAAAAGCATGTAATGTGCAGAATGCAAAGTGAATGTGATCTCAAGCATTTTACTTCTTAACTGGTTCCTTGCAGCAATTTCCTCTTTACAATGATCCATTTAAATGTGTGCGCTTTTTCTGAAACAATAATTGTAGAGCTATGTAACAATCACCTGGTGAGAACAGTGCGATGGCCTTGAGACAGCTGTACTCCGCGGAATCCACCTGCAGCCGAGTCAGCTTGTCCACCTGGTCCTGGAACACCCTGACCTGGTCCATGAAGGACACCACGCGCTCCGCAGACATGGGCGAAGAGTGAAAGCCAGCGGCGGCCAACAGGGGAGCCATGTGGAGCGGCAGGGCCGACTGGGCGGCATTGAGGATGAAGAGCTCGCTCCAGCTCAACCTCAGCAGAGCCACCTGTGGATTTGTAAGAGTTAGTCATATATCCTGCACTGTTATTATCCATTATTCATGTGGACTGTATTCATTGTATATTTATGTTTCGATGTAGACACAGTGCATTCCTTCACCATATTGTTAGGTCTCCTGCCTACACTTCCAGGAATTCCATTTCTGGAAATATGAAGGAAGATTGTTGTATCTGGTTTTCACTGACATTGCCAAATCATATTTTCTAAAATAAGTTGCATAATAAAAATGATCCATATTTTGTCACTTAGGCAGTAGCAATTATTAAAATACCCCATTTTTTGCGCCTTTTAATGGCTAAATGTATTCATCACTGCCTGGCCTCTCATTAAATATTAATCTTCCATAGGAAATATCAAAATATTATTTAATTATGTAATCAGCAAAGAGAAGCTGCCCTGATAATACATTTAAATTAGATAACATGAAGCAAAGAACAGTTTATCTTGCTCTAGTTAATATGCACTTCCTCAAGACTACAGACCCATTTTGAGGAAGTGACATGTATGAGCTGTGATATGTTGTGTTATGCAATATTGTATGAGGACAATAATTAACTAAATCTGAAGATTTTGCACAGAAGAGCTGCTGCTGCAGTAAAAGTAACTATTTATAGCAAATTAAACTTTAGGTAATTGTATCTACTAACCTGATCTGAGACAGGCAGTTCAGGAAAATAAGGAATATTCCTCGCCCACTCCACAGTGCTGAAGAGTAGCCGTGCTGCCAGTTCACAGATATTATCGATGCCCATGGCGTTATCCGGACCCGCTTGTTGGCTGTACTGGTGTCCGTACCTGCTGTTCGGGTACGGCTCAGCTCGCAGCAGCTGAGAAATTAGCTCGGACACTGGCTGACCTCCGCCACTTCCTCCATTGTTGTTATTGTAAAACTCACCACCTCCAAGGCCACTGGCGCCACCTATTGGTGTGATGGAGGGGCTGAGGCTTGGCTGAGGTGGGATACGACCGCGTTGAACTGCTGTAGTTTGGTTGGGGGCAAAGGGGGAGGAGAGGAGAGCGGACAAGAGAAAACATGGGGGAGGAGAATTTGAGGATGGCAAGGGAAGGATAAAAAGAGAGAAAGAAAAGTTAAAACTGAGTTCAGCCAGAGGTACTCGTCAGATTACCCACAGACAGGATTGACCTGGTTACGCAGCTATTCTTCAAGACTGAAAATAGGCACAAGTGAAGCCAGACTGAGCCTAAACGAAGAACATGAAATCATGCTGAAATGTTCTTATACTCAAATTGCATGAAGGTTATAGATAGAAATTAAACAATTTTTCAAAATTTTAACCATGAATACTCCGGACATGCAGAAAACTGGCTCTATATGCAGTGAATAACAACCATAACCAGGACAAATCGTTTCACTGGGACACAAGGCCAGAATACACACAGAGGATTTTCAGTGGGGAATGAATTCACGTTGAAAGCCCTGCTGAGGTGTCTATGAGCAAGACAATGAAGTCCTGCCATGACTAGGAATGCAGCTCTGCAGCTGATCCTGACCTTTGACCTCCCTGAGGAGAAGTCAAGCAAAGAGAATGTCTCTTTAGGGAGCTGTAATATGTCTCATTAACGCTCATTGTTTATGATGGAGTATGAGAAACAAAAACAGCTCAGAGATGCATCATAAATCTACAAATCGCATTAAAGCATTTTCGCTGGTTTATTGTTGATACAAATTCAGAGGCATTAGCCCTGTTCCCACAATATATGTCTGGCATGATGATTATGCACACCACATTCAAAAGTGGAACAAGCCTCATGTAACCACATGCACTTAGCAGCACGTATGTGAATGTGTCCTGGGTTTAACTCAGGTGATAGCTACTCAACACAGCCGAGTTGTCCAATATTTATTGTGGAAAAATAGAAAATTACAGCTTTAAATGAATCACTCATCTGGCTTTGTTGATTAAATCAAACCTTGGAGATGCATTTTCCATAGAAGCCAATTTGAACTTTTGAAAAGCTGCAAAAAGAGAATGCAAAATATATGTCTCCATAAACTGATTTAGATCAAATAAACTAGGCTACATAGTGTTTTCAGAAGGTGGCACTATAGGCTATGTTACACATGGTACTGTTGTTACACATGGTACTAAAAGTGGAAGAAGTAATGCAACACCTGTCTGATTTACAAACACACATATTTTCGCAAATGAGACAGGAATAAATCAGTATCCTTAGGAATTAGACAGTATTTTATATTATCCGTGGATGGTAAAATGACCAAGCTGAATTATAATAATTAAAAACTGCAACATTTTGGAAGTTTATTCAAATTTTGATATTTCCTTAAACATCTTCTAATACAAATCTTTAACATGTACATTGTGGAAATATGTCTGTCAAATACCTGCAATGCTTTGATTTAATTTTCGTTGCGAGAGAACTTGTACACAAAAGTCAATCAGAGGTCATGCAAGACGTTTTAATGCCAGGTGTAATCTGACAAACGCAAGCTCTGGCCACTTATGATTGGATCAACAATAACGCAGGCTAAAGCCAAGCATGAACACAGCTGGTGGTTGATCGTATTGAACTGTCAATAGGTCTTCCAAATCAAGAAGAAAGCAGTGAAAATACCATACAAGGCAGATGAAGCATCCTCAGTAGAACGTAATTCCACTGACTTCATGGCATTTATTTCTGTGGATTTATCAGCATGACATTGAATGATGACTCATTTAGGCTTCACCACTTGAGGCGAAATCCCGTATTGGATTGTGCCAGATTGAGCGAACACAGCAGAGGCTCCTCCAGCTTCAACCAGAGGCTTAAGGCTCTGGGCCACAGGTGTCTTAACACTGTATCCCTCTCTGTCATTCTTACACAGGCACTAGATTAAGCCACTTAGCACACGGCATTGAGCTGACACGCATGGCTGCCTTAGAAATGATAGGGCCCAGACAGCCATGTGAGGCTTTTTCTCAGATCTATGAAGCTTATGGAACACAGGAGGTGTGATAGAGATAACCAATTTAACCACAATTGATGTTTTTTTTATTGTAAGACCATTTAATGTTTACAATTGCGTCGGTAGATCAGAGGTCAGTGTAGAAAGTTACCTTCTTTGCGCATGCCGACACGGAAACACTTCTTCAGACGACAGTACTGACACTGGTTCCGATGGTGTTGGTCAATCTGACACTCTCTGTTTGACCTGGAAACGTGAAATAATGAGGTTATACATACATTACGGATCAATGAAGCAACTCCAAATGCACCTTTGTACTTCAAACCATATAAACTTCAGCTTTCATTTTAACAAGTGGCTTTTTGCCTTCAATCCATAATGAGCTATGATACTCTACCACTTGTTTTGTGCAAATTAAAATGTGAAAATAAATCTGCTGGAGGGATACATGGCGATATGGTGAGCAGTCTGTATTCGGGAAATAAAGCTGCAGTCTATTTGTGCGATTTCCTTCCACTTCAGCAAAACAAAGAATCAGCCTAGGGAAACAGAGAGGAGTTCTGCATTCAAAAGACCAACTTTGGTAAAAATCCACTTCATCTGTCCGTTTTAGTCCGCTGAAGCCTTAAATTAGTTTCACCTAACCTTCACAATGCAATTTTGCACATAGTAAGGCTGTGCATTTCATCCCCCATCGATCTGAAATCTCTTAAAACGAGGGAGGCTGGCTCTTTTCATGAACATAATAGCATGCAAGTATTCCATTAACATCAACCTACTCTTGTATGCATTTTGTTTTTACGTCCGTCTCATTGTGAGTGACTAAAGCAGCGTCTTGGCATTAATACTGTATTCTACATTTTCCATAAGGCTGGAGGCAGCGCTGTTACTCTTGCACAGCAGATGGTGATATCATTCAGTGTTGTTTCACTCACGCATCGCACATAATTAATGTACTTTACAATCAAGTCCAAGTGATTACATCCAAGGCTCTAAGTGATGAGTCATTCATACACTGAATCTGACTATTTATCACCCTGAGCTGTATTGTGAGACGTCTCACGACAAATACATTCATTTTATGGTGTAGGCATGAAAAGTCATATACTGCCATCATGGTTATGAAGGAAAATACAAAAAATTGCTCCTATACAAATTTGAACTAGAGTAACAAAAAAAGTCATTTTTACAGTGTTTCTGCTCAGTATCACTGAATATAAAAATATCACCAGACAATCCACCTTAAATCCTTCCAAATCTGAACTCTTGGGTCTTCTTGCACAATGTAAATGCACAGGCTAAAACTGCAATTATGACTTTATTAATTGTCGAGGCCTAATACTCTGTTCTTCATTCTACTACCTGGAGCCCTGCACTTCCCAGGAGTTTCTTTTTGATCTATGACACAGGTGCTTTACTCTATTCTTCCAGTATTTTATGATTCTGTGAGACAGCTTCTAATAACCTCATATCAGTTTTCATGCCATTTGTGCTTTATAAATTACCAGAGCGTTTCATGTCTTCTGTCTGAGGAGGTTAAATATGGAACTACTAATTCAATTTGTTTTCCAGGGGCTCCCTGGTAATGTAACCACACAGCATCAGGGGTCAGGGGCACTCTGTCAGTCATGTTGAAGGACAAAGAATCCAAAATAATGCAAACAATATCCCTAAATAATATTCATGCTACAGGCCTTAATTAATAAACATCAATTTATTTCTAATAAATAATATAATTAGAAATAAGATTGCATTCATCATTGTACTTTATTCGTGAGAACCCAGTAAGAAGTTTTTCTTTGAATGTTAATTGAATCAAGGTTAAATATGAAGATATATATTCCTTTATGACAGTCTACCCAAAATGGACCATAATCTTTTTTATTGGATTGTTTAGAATTTTCTTCCTTTTTGTTCATAATCGTCATGTTCACCATCATTTTGCAGTTGATATTCGTCAGTGTTCTCAATCATATTGAATGTGCTTTGTTTTCTTCTTTATTTGGCTCAATATTTCATTGTGGATATCCTCTTCTCGATAATGCTACTTTTTCTTTGTTTTGTTTTTGTATTTTATTTTCTTGACTGTGGATCTTCTGTGGATTTCCTTGACTGTTGTGTTCATTCAGTTAATTTTTTGACAATTTTGTTCTTTTTTAAATTATTTTTCTCGTGTTCGTGCATTCCGTGGATCTATCAATTTTCTTGATGATTTGTTTTTTGATTATTTTGCTAATTTTGTTAATTCTGTGGATCTTCAGTCAATTTTTTGATGGTTTTCATTCATGGTTTGTTTTATGATGATGTTGGTCACTTTCTTGATTTTGTTATTTTGGTTCATTCATGGTCTTTTCTGACCACTTTAGTCATTTTCTTGATTATTTTACTTTTTGCTTACTCTGTGGAGGTTCTGTTGGTTGCGATTGTTTTGTTCATTCATGACTTGTATTTGGATAATCGTTCACTTTCTTGATTTTTTTTTTCATTTTTGTTTATTCTGTGGGTTTTCTTGACTGTTTTAATCATTTGTAATTTGATAATTTTGTTCATTTTCTTGATTATTTTTGTTCATTCTGTGGATCGTCTTGACTGTTTAAATCATTCATAGCTTGTGATTTGATCATTTTCTCGATTATTTGGCTCCTTTTTGTTCATTCTGTGGATCTTCTACCGATTTTCTTGATCACTTTGTGCTTCTTTTAAGAATTAATAACCTACTGTTCATACAGTTAAAACTGAAATAAACAAAAAAAAAATAAGTTCAGTGTCGATTCTACGAGTCTGATACTTAAAATTTCAACTGTAAAAACATAAAAGTCCCATGACACACGGATTTCAACAAGGTAAAAGGTTGAAACGGGGGGAGGAGATGGTCTTAGCCCGGTTGTATGAGAATGTTACAATCATCCTTCATCGTTTGCCATCAGTGTGTGAACCCAGATCACCGTCTCTCACCTGCACGTGTAGCTCAGGTTACGTCTGACGCTCCTCTTGAAGAAGCTCTTGCAGCCCTCGCACGTGAACACGCCATAATGTTTCCCGCTGGACTTGTCCCCGCACACCACGCAGTCCACCACGCAGGCCTTGTCGTCCTCTCCGGCCTCCATGTCGCTGCCCCCCGCCTGTGGAGAGCCGTCCTCTTCCTCCCCCCTCAGGTAGCCCTTGTCCCCCAGCCCATTGGTGCCCCCGTTGGGATCTCCCCAGCCCCCACTCACCATGGCCATCGCTTGGTTACCGAACCACCGCAGAGGAAAATTGGACAGGCAGCCAAGATTTCTGGTTGCTGTCAAGCCGAGGGGACATAAATAGGTGTCCGGGGTTGGTCCGTGTCTGTCGGAGCCTCAGTGCCCGCTGCTCGGCTGTCCTCTCATGGGTTAGCTGGAGTAAGCGGAACAACAAAAACAACCCCCCGGTGTCAAATAAGAAAAATAGGCTGCAATGTTTGAGCCTTTCAGTCAGTCTCCTCCCACTCCACTATGACCTGGAAACACTCTAACGGTGGCAACTTTTAAGATTTGCATGCCTGTGGATCCGAGTTCCTTTTTCTCCGCTTCTTCTTGAGGTTTGTTGTGCTTTTCTTTGAACCAATTCCCGAGGAGCTCGCTGCCCAGTCGAACGGCTTCAGCCTTCACCGGGAACCTTTAACAGGAAGCAGTGTGTCAAACATGGCGCACAAAAAGTAGCAAACACAGAGGATGAAAACGCTGAACCGCACAGACTTAACCTATTTCCCCTCTTCTCTCTCACACTCGCAGCCACCAGTAATGGCTGAAAAAGGACCTCTGTGTAGCTCGCCTTAGCACATGCCTGGAGAGGCTTTTGACCACCCCTCTTCTTAAAGTACCCCTCACACACACACACAAAAATCCTGCTCATAGAAAATATTCACCCGTTTATACAGACTAGATATTAACCTTACCTCCGTGCAAATGTTCACCAGCTGTCTCTTTGGGCTGGAAATAAACCCTTCCCTTTTCTCTCTCTAGATCATCTTCGCATCCAGGGAGGCAGCTCTGCTCTTCTGCCGTAATCCTCTCAGCCGCGGCAGCATTATGACCCACAATGAAGATATTCCAGCTGAACAAAACAACTTAATGGCCACTTTCATGCAGCGGTGGGTTCTTCTATCCAGGTGGGAAAGCAGTGGCACTTCCAAAATGGTACACAGTAGATCCTCCAATCAGGGAAGTCCTCTCGCTGACTCTAGAATCTGACAGTATCCAGAAATGCAAGAAAGCCTGTCTGCTCAGTCCTCCGGGCTTCTTGTCCAGCCTTTTGTCAGTGCTTGTCCACCAAGAACTAATGACTTGTGGCCTAGATGTGTTTGCTTCTCCTCGTCCGTCCCTGTGTGTGCGAGGATGAGGAGAGGGTGATGGGGGGAGGTGGAAATGGAATGGACTCCTCTTCCCACTCTCGCCCTGGTTTCCACAAATCAAATGGGAGAAAATGGCCACAGCTTGAGACAGCGTTTGCTTTTTCCTCTAACCTCTGTGTCCTCTTCAGCCTTTTTGTGTGTGTTTGTGAGGGAGATCAAGCAAAGAGAGGGAGCAGTGAGGAGGGTGTGTGTGTATGTGTGCAGAGGGGGAGGGGGCAGCCTAATATGTGTGTGTGTGTGTGTGTGTGTGTGTGTGTGTGTGTGTGTGTGTGTGTATGTATGTACTCCCAGGGATTTGACACTGCTATTCAAGCTCTGTGGTTACCATGGAGCCGGTTGCCTTATATGGCTATTGGAGTCAAAGAGCAAAGAGAGTGGGATGTGTGGGGCAGCACACACGCACAGGAAGAATGTGCAGGATCTCTATCCTCGGAGATGTAGAGAGCATGACCCCGAGGCCTCAAAAACCAGATTACCCGAACCCCTGCAACAAATCTCTCACCTGCTCTTTGTCTCTGAGCCGGAGATCTGCCATAAGTTTTACACCACGGCACACAATGCGACCTCTGAAGACCCTAGATTTTGTTTCACATGGGTTTTTAATTTCTAGGCGGGATCAGTAGGGTCTGAGAGTGACAAAAACTATGCATGGGAAAATGATCCTCATACACTTCCAGTCAAAAGTGCAGACACACCTTCTCCTTCAGCGTTTTTTCTTTGCTTTTATTGTTTTCAATATTGTGCGTTAATACTGAAGACATCCAGTCTGAAAGAACATGCATGGAATTATGTAGCAAACACAAAACAGTGAAACAATCCAGAATCTGTAATATGTTTTTGATTGTCTAAAGTAGCCACATTTAGCTTTAATGACAGCTTTGCATTCTGTCATCAGATTCATGAGGTAGTCACCTGGAATGGTTTTCAATTCACAAGCAAATTAATGGCAAATTGTGCCATTTCTTGCCTTTTTAATGTGCTTCAGACTAGCCATTCCCAAACACTGGGTCAGGACCCATAGGTGGGTCACAGGAAAATTTCTTTGTGTCACAAAACAAATTTGCACGTCAAACAAGCAAGATTTTGCTTTGCTTAAAGACATTTATTTAGTATTAAAAAGTATATGCCTTAAATGCACACACATACGGTAAATAGTTTTTTTAAACCTGCATTTCTTCAAAATGGCTTGATTACCTACTTTAGATTATAATGTTGATTTTGTAATATTATATAATAGCTTTAAAAATGGTCAAGAACATTGATTTATGAGCAAATTGACTGATGTATTGTTTCTTGATTTGGGTCATGGGAGTTTGTCTTTTCTTGGGTCCACGGAAAAATAGCAACTACTAAAGCAGTTGTTCAACTGCACTTGGGAAAACATCCAAAGTTGTTGAGATTTTTCCGACTGACTGACCTTCATCTCCTAAAGTAATGATGGACTGTCTTTTCTCTTCACTGAGGGTTTCATGCCATAATATTTTTTGTACAGTAGTTGTAGTGGCACTAATGGGGCTATAGACTCTGTACACACCCCTCCTCTGCACAAGATGATGACTTATATACAGTCTATGCTTAAATCACATTAAGAAGGCAAAGAATCAGAAATCTTTATTATCAATATACCAAGGTATAACGAAATTGTAAGTACTTCCACTACAGTGACTTTCAAGTAAAAGAATCGAGTGACATCTCGACCACAGACATACAATAACGATTACTATCAATGAGAATGGCACATCTGTCGCCTCAAAGCTGAATGTGGGTACTTTGGACAATCTAAAATAGGGTTGTTTTACCCTTTAACATGTTCTTTTTCCCTTACTAGATAATTCCATACATGTTCTTTCACATTTTGAATGTCTTCTGTATTAATGTACAATGTTGAAAACAGTAAAAAATAAAGAAAAACCACTGAGGGAGAAGGTGTATCTAAACTTTATACAGTAGTTGTATTTCAACAGTATATCAACAGTGTTGATATACGGTACTGTTGTATATCAACAGTGTGACATTGCATAAAACTAATAAAACAATATACATTGTTCTGACTCAAATGTAGCCTTAGTAAAATGCTGTAAAAATAGTTGAGTCAAGCACAAGAACATATTACACTATAGAAAAAAATCCAGGGTAGCCTTTTTCTCTGCAGTGTGATGACCCTTATGCCTTCAAGCTTCTCCTTAGATGAGTACTTTTCTGCTCATTTGCACCATCATACTGGCCGCCATGTCAAAGTACACTACTCATTATGCATAAATAAACATGTTTTAGGAATGAAATCTGAAAGGATGTTCACATTTTTATTCCATTTTTGAATAGAATTATTAGCAAAAGCCCCAAATATAAATGTCTCAGTTAAATCAGTGTGACCTTGTTCCTGACGACCACAATGGTCCTGTTCTCGGGTAACTTTGATCTTAGTATGTGAGGTAAAACGCCATCCTGAGAGCGGCTTATTGTGCTGGGAATAAAGGTTACCGCCTTGTGGCCATTGCTCATTTCTCAAAGGCATTCTGTCTCAGCGCTTTGTGGAGCACATAGTGATTTGTGTTCGAGGTTACCCCGAGAGGTCAAAGTGACTTTCACACCCCACGGCACGCTAAAGCCCAGGGTCAAATGCAGATAAAGGGGAGGAGAGGATGCAAAATAACCCTGGATAAGAGCTGAAGAGATAAGTGATGAATCTGATTGTAAAATGGCAGCTCTTTGGAGGAGCTGGGGTGTGGTGTTTTTTTCCACTGGGGGTTTCAGACACCGAGATGGAGAGATGAAAGCGCCAGAAGCTGCCGGATTCACTGTATGCAACTGGTTGTCCTGCTTGTCTTATCTGAACCATGTTTACAGATGTGTTACAGACATTCTTTAACCCCGTAGACACTTTTATGATATTCCTAAATCTAACCCAGCTTTATTCCCTGGAGAACAGCCTGTGTGTGTGTGACAGTGAAGCATTGTGCTGGTCATTGTGCAGCTAATAGGTCATCAGAGGGTTGTGTGTGTGGGAGAGTGTGTGTTAATTTGAATGAAAGTCCCTTTAATTAGCCCCCTATGCCTGCTTTTTGTCATTTCTTTTGTCAGGCAAGATTAGGCTAGTCAAATAAAGGCTCCTTGTAAAGGACTGGGTGTGTTGATGCGTAAGGAGATAAAATATCCAACAGGGTCATTAATCAACTTTTGTGCCGGCAAACCATTACATTCTGAGCTGATTTTGAGGTTTTAAGAGTAAATCTAAGGGGAACTGTGGACTTAAGGGACACAATGCCACAGCCAAGATTCAACTTAAAGCTTGGTATTTACACATTTTTAGCATTTACAAGTGGATTTTGTGCTTAGACAGTTGTTCACAGCCTGTGTCTATGGCAAAAGCAAACATTCTGGTAGAACTATTGTAAAAAAACAAAAAGAGGTGTATTAGCAGTAGGACAGTACATACTGTAGGTAAATAAGTGTGTAAACCAGGGGTCTGAAACCTTAGCAGTCTAAAAAGCCATTTTTGGACAGAAAGAAAACAAAATATGTGTTAAGAGTTACAAAAAATATTCTACATGAAATGTAACGTATGTTTTAGGTAGCAATCTGTTAACACCAATTTGGGTACTGCTAGTATTTGAATCTTTTTTCGTAAATTTTCTTTATTATTTTGTTCATCTTCTTAATTATTTGCCTATTTGTTTTGCTTTTCCTCATTGTTGTCATTACTTTTCTTATTTTTTTGTGGATTTCTTGATTCATGCTTCTCATTTTGGTTTTTTTTTTTTGTTTGTTTTTTGGTTGCTCATGTGGCTTGTTTTGTTTGATTTTGTTACTTATTTAGTCAATTCATTATTATTTTTGATTATTCTACTGCTTGTTCTGTACCTTTTTGTTCAGTTTTGTGACATATGGTAAGTTTCTGTTCATTTCATTGCTTAGTTCGTCCCTCTTTTTCAGTTTTGTTGCATATTTTGTTTGATTGCATTCATTTTGTTACTTATTTTGTTCAATATTGTTCATTTGATTGTTTTGTTCCTTTTGAATTTCTTCTCCTTCTCGTTTTGTTTCTTTTTCTTTCTTTCCTTTTTCCTTTTTCTCCCTTTTTTTACCTGTGTTCATTTGTTGCTAATTTAGTTTGATTCTGGTCATTTTATTACTTTATTTTCTTCAATTAGTTGATAGTTTTGCTATTTTTTTGTTCTTTTTCTGTATTATTTTGTTCATTTTTAGCCATTTTTGCTCATTTCCTGAATGAATGGCTGAAGGAAGACCATCCTCTTTCATGATGTGATTTTAAAGGAGATTCACTAAAATGAAGGGTACAGAGACTGACTCCTTCATGTGAGGGAAATGGTGTGGTAAACTGAAGATCGTTCTGGCTGTACATGGCCTGTCATTTCCACTTCAGTGTGTGCGAGATACCGCAGGGGGAACCACTGACGCGACCTTTGAACTGGCAGTCAGGAATGTCGTTGCCCCCAGCGAGGAATCCAGAAATGCACGGCTGTGAAAAATGTCTGCCGAGCTGCCATGCTGACGGATACAGGATGATGTGCACACGCATCAGCTGACAGCGGAGACAAGTGATGCAGTGGCCACTGTCAGCTCTGATACTGTCTTCACATGGACACTGTCACCGTGTGGAGACCATACGCTGTGGGAAATGAGCGTCAGAAGCCAAAGGATAAGTATAGAAACTAAGGGCATGGGTCTCATTTGAACGTTAGGGGAGTGGGGACATTTTAGTCAGGCATCTCTGGAGTGTGCTGGAAATTTTGAACATGTTTTCTGGGTCCTGATGACTTGTTAATGCATCAATTTGTGACTGGGGGATGAATAAGTTGATTTGTCTGTCTATTTGTCTAAAAATAACCAAAAAAAACAACAACAGAGTAAAGACTAAAAATTAAGCAAGACGATTAGTAGAAATGAGCAAAAATAATACACAAACAGAAATGAATCAAATCTGAATTAAGCAATCAAGGAAATGAACAAATTGCCAAAGTAAAAATCAATTTATAGCACTCAAGCAGCACATTTACATTAACAAATTATGTGTTTGCAGCCAGATAATGAATGCTATGATGCATTCAGGAACCTCACAACCTGCAGTTTCGTTCCTACTGCCTAAACACAGTCTTTTTCCAGCTGGATGTGTGCTTCTTTACAGGGGTCAAAGGTCTTCAGGCTTGTTTTCGGGTAGTAGCACCATAATTTACAACCCGCCGCTGTAATCTGAAAACTGCTCTGAGGTTAAACATTCCTGATGTGGATCTCAGCATGTGACCTACTGTTTGGTTGCTGGTGTGATGGGACACACTACATGTATGAATTAGCTGTGGTTTAAAATCCACAGAGCATGTCAGGGTTTGAGTTCAGCGAGTGATGTGTGTTTAGCAGCTTTCACACATGTGTGCACATGTGAATGTTTACCGGGTGTTTTTTGTTCATTATTTATTTAGTTCAATTGAAGGTTCTAGTTTTTCTGGTATTGTGAGAGAGGATGTGATTCATGCCAGCACAAGGTGAAGGTAGAATCAAACAATGTCATGACCTTTAGAGACGACGTATAATAAATAAATAATAAATAAATAATACACATTTATGAGTGCAGTCAGCAGAATCACTACTCAAAAATAAAAGTACTGTTGCTTTCCAGTTCTAGTGACCCAAGTGGAAGTAGCAGTACCTGAGTAAAAGTAAATGAGTGCCTTGTAAAAAAAAAAAACCCAAACCTACTCAGTGAGTAGAGTTTTTTTTGCCTTATATATTGATTTTTGTTCAGCATATTTGTATCTTTATTTTTTTTTTAAACTTACTTGATTTTTTTTTTTTACCAATGTTGCTCAATTGGTTCACTTTTACTCATTTTCTTGCATATTTTGCTTTTTGTTCAGTGTGTGTTCTTTATTTTGTTCATGTTTGTTAACGTACTTGATTATTTTGATCATTTTGTTGCTTATTTTTATTGTGTGTTCAATTTTGTCATTATTTTTGTTAATTTACTCGATTATTTTCTTCATTTTTGTTTATTTTGGTCCTTTGTGCTTATTACGCACCCTAATTTTTAATTTACTTGACTATTTTCTTCAGTTTTCTTTTCATAATTTTTGCTATTTTGATATTTTTGCCCATTTTTTGTTTCTTTTTGTTCATTTTTTGGGATAATTTTTGCCATTTTGTTGCTTGTGTACTTGAATATTACCCATTTGCTTTTGGTACAAATGCTGTATTATTGGCTATATTATAAAAGTGAAGTGTGCCCATACATGTGTGTCCACTATATAAGTTGGAAACTGGGCAGAGATGACCCGATGTTTCACATACTTATGCACTTTGAGTAAAAGATGACGGTGGTGAAAACAGTTTGTCAATTGGACCAATATTTTTTGAGAAATAAATGATTTACCTTCAAATACACCCAAAACCCACGTTGCTATAGTGTTGTCATGGAGCCAAAACATCACATGATCAACCCAATGCATTCACAAAAGCCATGGAAGCTCTGAAGGCTGCAAACTGATGTATGACCAGTGATAATAGTCGACCAAGTAACATGATATGATGTTAAACAGTCAAGCAAATATGATGTAACACTCATCCAATGCAAAGGTAAGAATATTCTATTTCAATGACACCAGTAAACACAATTATGGTGGAAAAGTGAAGATCAAAGTTCGAGTCATAAGTTGTTTGTCAGTGTTTGTCTTTCACTAAACCAATTAATTGCATTTCACAATCAGATGAAATGTAATGAAACACACTAGCTTTGTTTTCAGTGTTGGTTTATTTTGAGGAAATAGAAATCTATGAAATGGCTAAACAGGTTTGAAATAAAATTTTACAGTTTTAATGGTACTATATATTGACATTTGATACAGATATCCCTCCCCAGCCTCTAGCCCAAAGCTGGGCCAGGCTGGAGGATGCTTCACGAGAAGAATCCATGCATCGCTGGGAGTGTTTGGGTCAATTCTACCTGCAGCTGCTCCTCACTATATTCTTGATAAATTCAACACAGGTCAAATACTGACACATAGTTTTGATACTAAGCAAATCTGCAGACTTAAAACTTTACATACATGCCATTTTTATGTGGTTTTTGCTGTTCATTTCCACCATCTTAATAATTAGTACACATTTTATTTGCATGGAATTTATCTTTATATATATACTGTATAAAAAAAAATTCTCACCCTCCGTGGGTGGTCTCATCCTTCCAAGGTCGGGTTCTCTACCAGAGGCCTGGGTTCTTGAGGGTTCTGTGCAGTATCTTTACTGTTCCTAGAACTGCACTTTTCTGGACTGAGATGTCGGATGTTTTTCCTGGGATCTGTTGTAGC
>JAQQAE010000522.1:0-19516 GCA_029823295.1 Pseudamia nigra
ACCAACTTAACCCTGTAAAGCCTGACCAAAGGAAAAAAACAAACGGAAAATTCTAATTTTTTAAATATGAAATCTTTATTTGGCCCTTTAACAAAAAGTTTTTAAAAAGCTTTTTATTTGTATCATACTGTATTTGATACATTGGGCATTACACATAATTCACCTAAACCAGGGAGCAAAAGGCAAGTAACAGATTGTAAACAGCAGGGTTTTGAGCAAGATTTTCAATATACAGTGATGCAGTCGGTCTAAGAAATGTGTGCATCAAATATGATCGGGTTAACCCGCTCCAACCAGGCTGTTACGTGGGTTAAATAGCCTGATCAGAAGCACACTACCTATGTGATACTGAAAATCCTGAGCTGAGCTGAAAGAACGTTTACCCCTTAAGTCTACATGATCCAGGCCCCAAGTCTCCTGTGTGGAAGTCTACACATTTGATGTGCCTCCATAACGGCCTCAGCCACCCACGGCTAACAGATTTTCGGATGAATAATGACAACAAGCTGACAACCCCAATTTGCACTGTTTGCAGGTTTTGTACCCAGAATCTGATACTGGTGCCGCCGGGTTGCACTGGAGTAAATTGTACATCCTGTACATCATGTATTCACACCAAGGGGCACGTTGTGCAAACACTCACAGGACCGAGGCTTTTACAGTGGGGCTGAAATCAACTTGCTGGGCATGAGAAGTGGTTGATGGTTGAATACAACGGCCCATCGGACGTATACTGCTGGAATAAGGAATTCCCAACAGGCACAACTGCCAGTCTCCCTCATCTTGCCGTTATCATTTTGAAAGAGCTGCAACTGCACAGTGAAAATGGAAAGATTTGGCAAAGACGCATCTCTTATACCTTTACTTTGTAGCAGTTTAGTCATTTTCATACCGGTTTGTGCGCATGTGCTCCACTGAAACAATAATAGATTTTATTTATAATACACTCTGCATTTTTGAGAAATCTCAAAGTGCTACAAAACTCATTAAAAACAAACATCAATATTAAAAGTGAACACAATTTAAAATACAACAGCTGAGGGACAGTGAGGTACTGAGCTTCACTCTCCGTCTCTTCCTTAAACTCTTCCCTTACCTCTTTCTCTAAATCTCTTCCCATCCTCTCTCCCATAATTTTCGATTATGAATTGGCGCTGTACAAATAAAATTGAATTGAACCAAGAACATTTTAAATTAGGTACACCAGTTTGAAATAAATAATAATCCAAATGGCCTTAATAGGCTTTTCTAATAGAAAGGTCTTGTTTTCTTTAAATGCCTCCACTGACTGTGGTCTCCGACGGTTCTGGGAGGGTATTTTCATTTCATTCATTCATTTCATTCCACACTCATGGAGCAGTTGCCTGAAAGGCCCCATCTCACGTGGTGCACAGTTTGGTCTTAGGCCACTTGGAAGGTCCTAGACATCTCCAAGAGGCCGCTAGCTGACAGTCTAGCGGTTGTGGCAGATGTGAGCACTCCACACCACAGCAATCACACCAGTCAGGTGCCTCGCACTAGGACATGGCTCATCTTGGCTAGTGTTGGACGACAATAGCAGGGAAGCAAAATGTTCATTGAGCAACACTGTCAGTACTGCATACGGTTTACCATCAGCAGGACCAAGACTTCAAGTAGCAAACATAGCAAGAGGACGTCAGAACAAGTGGAGAAGCGACAGACACCAGCATCCTGTCCATTCTGTTCCCGTTTAATCTCTCCTGAAGCATTCAACTAACAACCCAGAACTTAGCATTATTCTACGAGATAATGCTCAACTATTGCTTTCGTACAAGGCGAACTACATTGTTCATGCCATCATTTGCTGGAGCCATTTAATTTACATTTTGTCATTTACAGAGCAGCACTCACCTCCCCCTTCTCTTTGCTGTAGTTTCTACCAAAATTTGAAAACCAAGTCTGCTTTGGTCCGAGCGGTTTATTAGTTTACATTTGTGGAAAAGAATTGCCTGCTGTTGCGCGATATGAGTGAGGAAGAAACTGAATCACAAAGTTACTATCGATTCGTAACAAAATAAAGCTGCCAAAAGGCTCAGCAGAGTTGACTAATGGTGCTCTGTGGGCTTTAACAGCAACATCTTTCAACTTATTCATCGTTTTCTCTACTATAAAGACAAGATTTAATCCAATAGTCAAATGATTGTTCAGTCGTAAGTGACGACGGCGTCTGATTTGCAAATCACAGCTGAGGTCTTGCGTGTTTTTATTCATAGTCTCAATGCTCTCACTGCATAATTACAAAATACTGATATATTATTCAACGTTGTGGAGTCATTAGTCCTTCTGTAACACTGCCAGGTTGAAACTGGAAGCTTTCAGTGTGTGCATCCTAAAAAACAGTCAGCCAAGACTTTCACGTCCTTTAAATCATCAACTGTTTGGACGGTCCAAATTAGGCTTTTGTTCTGAATACAGCATTTTAATTGATGCATGAGGGAAATGGAGAAAGGGTATTCTTTGGACATCTGGATATAACAGGTTTTTGGATAAGAGGTGGTCGAGTGAATGAAAGGAGGCCGTGTTCGCACAGTAAAATAATGTTGCAAGACTTGTCAGCTTTTTTTTTTTTCCCTGGCAACGCTGTTACTGCCTTTAACATGTATTTGGCACTTTCTGCAACTGAGCCCAGTGCTTAGACCAGAGCACATGCATTTTCTCTTGTAAAAACACATTTGGCCAGAACTGTATTTGATGAAATAAAAGAAAAGCAGCTTTTTTTGAGTAGTTCATTATGCTTCATCGTAATTTTTTTTACAGCTTCAAATGTGAAAGTAGGCTACCCACATTTCAAGTCACTAGTTCACTTGAGTCATGTCAGTAAACTGTAGGTAATGACGCATTCATACGACGACGCGACAATATCAGTTAACGACTTTTAGCATCAAATTCTCACAAATGTTATTTTTTTGGGCAGAATCAAGTCCAGCTAAACATCACAGTCAAAAATCAAACTTGTTCGTATAATGTGTAATACATCAGTTTTTAGCTGAAGATGTCTAGTTTATGGAATGGCTTTTATTTTCTTCCTGAGACTTGCAGGAAAAAAAAGTCATGTGCAACTAACGAAAGTGTGATTTTTAGAATTTTGTCACCTCTTTTTTTTTTTTTTTTTACATGTTGAGACATGACATGTTAAAGTTTTTTTTATTACAGATATTACTATTAAGGCCCACTTTAGGAGTACCAATGGTAAAAATTTGCTATTCACAAATTTGTGATATATATACAGTATATCGTGCTGTTTAAATTTGGTAAGTGTGCAGTGAGTGTCTGATGTAGATTTTTATGTGTAAATATGTTCATAATAAACATCATTATGTTTTATTTCCATGTGACAGTTGCTTTCAGTCAGAGCGATGCCGCGCAACCTGTTTTTTTTTTCCACTATAAAACCAAAAGTTTAACATTTTTCCTTCAAAACTTAACATAGTTTAGATGTTATTAAAATTGTAGCAAACTTGTTCAATTTTTTTTTTTATTGGGAACTGCGAATGATGCAGCTTTGCATAAGTCACAATAAAAATGTAGTCTTTGTGATGCTGCGCAGACACTTTTTTTTTTTGGAGTTTTGAGTTATTGCACTTTCAGACATATACTAACGCCTACTCAAATATGTAACAAATATAAATGTATGTCAGTTGGTTGCCGAATTATGCTTCTGAACATGAAACTGATGCAGCACAGCCGCCTCGATTCTGCCCTTTTATGTAAATTTGAGAATATACAGAATATACAAGAGGCCACTGCAATTTGTTTTTTTCTAAAATCAACATCTCTACATGTATGACAGCCATTCTATTCCAGCGTTAAATTCAAACACAAGCACACCTCATTCTACTTGTACACACACAGCCAGGTATTTTCAGAAACAGATACCCTGCCCCCCCCCCCCCTCCATTTTCAATTAAACCTTGTACACACACACCAAATTGTTTTCAGAAAAGGTTTCATCTACACAAACCCTCATTCATCTTGGGAAGGAGTCGATGCGTCACAGCTGACGTCGGAGCGCGCCTCCTCTGCTCCTCAGTGTAAAAGAGCAGCTGTGTTTGGAAACGGAAACAAGCAAAAAGCGCTTGTGCGCACGTAGACAAGAGCATCACCTTAACAGCGTCCGTGATGGTCAACAAAAAGGTAGCACACATGGCATTCATGCATTTTTTGTTACACACTGACATTCTGGATTAAACTCCATTTCCCCCTGTGTACATGAAAGCACAAAACAAATTGAGTTGTCCGCAATTGTCCAAAAAATGTCCTCTTTGGCTGGAATTTTAACAAATATCTGTTTCTGAAAATACCTGGTGATGTGTGTGCATGGCCTTAATGAGGTACTGATCACGTGATTCACCTGAACCAAATCTGGTTAAACGATATTGAAGTAAGAAAATCAGGGTTATTCCACCAACTACTGATTTCTGAATTCTTCATTAACTGAATATGAAGGTGTTTTCTTTGCATTCTTTGAGTCAGAAAACGCAGCATCTTTTTATCTTGACCATTTATCATGTTTTGCCAAAACATTTTTATTTGGTGGAATTTGGGAGAAATGTTCTCAGAAGCAAAAATATTAATTTTACTCAAAACACTTGCCTACAAATAGGAAAATCAGAGAGGATGATCAGATTTTCAGTTGTTTCCATTTTTCGGTACCACAGTATTGTTTCCTCCCATTGTTTAAAAACAAAGCCAAAAAATCCTGGTCACAGGAGATGCTATTTGAATCCAATCTGAGACATTTCATCAAAATATACAGACGTGTTCCTCACCACATGTTGCCATTACAGCTGTCAAACACCTGTTCATGTAACATTAAAAACATTAACTGCTTAAGGCCTAGCCTCTTTTTAGGCCTCTCTTTTTTTAGGATATTTATGTTTGATGATGATGTTGGAGTTGTGATTATTGTCTGTAAATATGACTTTAGAGTTTAAGACATTAAGAACAAAAAGGTAATGACTGACACCTACCAGTCTCATGAAGCCTCACCTTCAAACTCCGAAATCATCTCTGGCAGGAGTGTCCAGCCATTACCAACGGGCAGAGATACTGCAGTTTTTCTTTCCAGTCATTCACTAAAGCAGGTGTTTTCAGTGAAGAGTGATCAGCGGGGAGGATTTCAGTGAAATCACCTGCTGAAGAAACTGTGTGGAAAGAAAAAAGGGCAGCGTCTCTGCCCTCCATGACAATGATTACACACATACCTTTGGGGAAAATGTAGTGGATGTGTACTCAGATGTTGTTAGTCTGGCTGGAGTACCAACAAGTACCAT
This sequence comes from Pseudamia nigra, assembly GCA_029823295.1. Lineage (NCBI taxonomy): Eukaryota > Metazoa > Chordata > Actinopteri > Kurtiformes > Apogonidae > Pseudamia > Pseudamia nigra. The sequence goes on from JAQQAE010000522.1 coordinate 5,295, forward strand.
GAAGAGGGTTGGATTTATGACCTACAAGGCAAACAGGCACCAGGCCGAGAGTGGGAGGTTTTGATCTGGTGACTTGGAACACCTGTGGCGCTCAAGAGTTCATTTAAAGGTCACTGAATGCCCGATTGCAATCTAACCCTGGAGGTATCACAAGACCAAAGACATAGATAAATGCTCCAATTTGAAGAAAAGCAGTCCACCTTTACTTTCAGAAATGGTCAGTCATTCCAAATCAGATGTTCTTTACCAGTTTGCAAGTTAAAAAATCCCCTCCTTGAATGGACACATCATGGTGGAAGGGTTTGCACGCCTGAGTGATCCTAGGAGGTATGCTGAGCTCCGATGCAAAGTCCCACAGGCGTAGTTTCAGCTCAGAAAAAATACATATCACACATTTGGAGGATGTGGGTGTGGTTTGTAAAACTCACACTCAGCAGTGCATTGCAGACAGCTGTGTGTGGCGAGTTAATTTAAACTGGTGTGTGAAAGTGGGAACAGGAGAATGGAGTGACAACACAGCTCAGACACAGATTCAGAATTATCCAGAGATGAAGAGTTTCACACAACAGCCGCTCGTTTGAGAAAGCAGAGCTGAAAAAACTGAGCATTTTGTCTACGGAACGAAGCTTCAAACTTTTAAGAACCACGCCGACACTATTTGTGTATATGTTCATCTTTTAAAAACTCTGAACTACATTACCCAGCAACCCCTAGTGCTGGGTGACCAAATCGATACCGGAAGAAAGCGTACGGACTGGCTGAAGACAGAGGCCACAGCGAGGCTCATCAGATTCCAGATCCAAGACGTGTGATGGTGAGTTTTGCAAATATACCCCTGCCTCCTTCGTAGGAGAGGGCAAAACACATCACCCAGGGCTAGTGTAACACATAACTCAAGTCCTGAACACACACGTAGAGTTCGAAGAGGTTAGTTGCGGGGATTCATCTGGGTAGCTTAGCCGGTCTCCCCCACCCAGTAGGGGGAGACCGGGGCCCCACCCTGGAGCCAGACCTGGGGTAGGGCCACACCAATAGGTGCCTGTTGGCCAGACCTCCATCTGTAGGGTCTGGTCGGATACCGCTTGAGAAAAGAACATGGCTCCACCTGCTGGAAGGTGTGGTTTTGGTGGTGGGACCCTGGGTGGTCCAAACCCTGTTACCAAAACTGTCTCTAACTGCGAGGAGGCCCCACGGAAGACCCAGGACGTGCTGGAGGGACTATGTCTCTCGGCTAGCCTGGGGACAACTAGGGGTCCCGCCAGAGGAGATGGCTGGGGAAAGTCTGGGCTTCCCTGCTTCAGCTGCTGCCCTCGCAACCCTGACCCGGGTAAGCAGACGACGGTGTGTGGATGGAAGTGAAAAAATATTGGAGCTATTTGTACATCATCTGCCTGTGTGCATCTTTATACAGTAGTTGTTGAGAAAGCCAGCCAACCTTCCTGACATGTTACTTGATGTGATTTAAGAGCTTGAGCACCTGTAGTAGTTTGACTTCGGCTGAAATGTACTACTACATATTTTTATTTGGGCTTGATTTTTAAAATGCCTACAGAAATCTCTCTTCAAAAAAGGGTCAGTGCTGATAGCTTTATTTATATCACATGCACAATGTGGGAAAAAAAAACACTGAAGGAGAAGGTGTGTCCAAATGTTATGGCCACTTCACCTGTCAGCGGTCACGATCAATCAATCAATCAATCAAACTTTATTTCTAGAGCACCTTCCAACAACCAAGGTCGCCCAAAGTGCTGTACAACATTAAAAACGCCAATGTCAATTATCTTATTCCAGTGACACCTGTGAGTGCGTAGGATACATCACGACCACTTCTGTTTGGCGTCATCATGGCGTCCTACACATCAGAGTTCACCGTCACATAATTCTTCTTTGTACAGACGAAGTGGTCAGTAGTAGCTCGGAGACTCTTCCACGAACACAGACATCGTACCTAACATGTAGCGGCAGCTGCTTCATCCTCCCACGCGCTAACAGTATTGTTAGCCTTCCTGCTGTGCATACACACACAGCCTAATCTAATCCCTTTTATGGATTTGCGGTGGTATATCAGGTGCAACGTATCCGTGTATAACTTCACGCTGTGACCGCCGCAATGTCATCACGTCAACAGAGCAAGTTCTGTCACCCTCGGCCACCGGCTCTGCTCCCTAATCACATTTCCAGAGAAACGGGCTCTATGTGTTAAATAAATGTGTTGGTTTCTTCTTGAAGAGAAATGATGTGTGGCGGCATTAAATGTCACACATGCAGAAAACGTGATGCTGGGGAGGAAGCGTCAACACTGGTTTTTTTATGACCGCGTGTGACATAAATACAGCCCTCAAGCCTTGTCTTTCGTTGAAGAAAAATATCGCTGGAGGCATTTTAAACATTATTAAGCCCAAATAGAAGTCTGCAATACACAACTCCCATGGTTAAACTATTACAGGTGTTCAAACTTTGAAAACATGTCAAATAACACATCAGGAAGGTACCACAGGCGCCAGATGGCTTTTACTGAAAATAAAAAAGTTGTCTCTTCTGATTTTCTCAACTAATATCAAGATACTGACAGCAAGATGACTTAAAAATAACCCCTCAAACTGGAGACACAGTGAGTATATACACTCAATTTACTCTTTCTGTCTTCTGACACTGTAACTGAAGTATGATTTCTCCAGACACCGATTTTGGGCTTTTAAAGTTCGTATAACATGGAAGTGTGTGTATCACAGAAGAAGCAGCTGACTCATACTGTAATATTTCCACAGGTTCCCCTTCAAAACGTGTCAAATTCAGCCATTTTGGCATGACTTTTAAGGACAAGCTACCTTTAGCATGTGGCCTGGATGGCGAATTTCCTCCTAGTTCTGCTCATTTTGTTGCCTAAGAACAAATGTAGGTAGAACAATATTGAGCTAATACATTTTTGTCGTGAGCCATCATGGTCTGAGTGTTTTAATTAGGTCCTCCAATAAGTGATCTGATTGTCCATTAAATGTTCACTCTGTTATTAAGATATTACAGTAAGCAGTGTAACAAATTATGCCTCTATGATGCCTATGTTTCTACTTGACCTTTTAAATTCCAAAGTCAGATGAACTGTGTCTTTGTTTCTGTAACTAGTCTGAGCTAAGTGTTTCAAGGACCGAGCTTCACCGAACCATATCTTGTCTATTGGAAGCATGACGTAGTTTGTAGTGTGGTTTGAGTTGTGCATAAAACACTGAATATTTCTCTGTTTGGAGAGCTCCTCTATACATAATCCTGTGTTGTGTGTAGATTCAATGTGCTGAATAAAGAAACTAAATGTTGCATGTTGCAGCTAAAATGTGCATTATGCTTCATGTTGTACATGTTTGGTGGCTCTCGATGCACATGACTCCTTCCAGATCTGCCAAACACATGAGAGGTTTTCACATTACAGCTGAATTCATCACACCAGAAGTAAGAACATGCTACATATCTAATCTCTTGTTATATTTTATTCCTATGCAAATTTCTATTACATGCAAAACTGTGGATGGAAACTTCCCTTTGTTACTGTAGGTGTTTTGTTCTTTCCTGTGGATGTGACCGTTAACTCGGGACAGAATGGGACACTCTCCTCCGGTGCAGCTCCAGTTTGTGATTGAAGCAGATTAGCTTGTTAATGGTGACTTTCTTTCAATTTCATAATAGCAACTTTATGAAAGGACTTCAAGAGGAAAGGTCTGTGTGGAGCAGACGGGCAACCAAATCCAAAAATCTAGAAAAAAGGGTAAAAAAAATCAAGCAATCAGGCAATCTGGAGGCTTTTTGAATTTCTATTTTGTGCCTCCTCAACTCCTTGATTTTCCTGTCACTATTATTACACAGCTGTTATATTGTCAAATAGTTGAGATAATTGTCCATATTTAAGTAATGGTGATAAGGGTCTCCACTCAGGTGTATAAATCCGTCGGGTCGAACTAGTAGATGTGACATGTTTTGTCATTATTTCCACATCATTTACTGCTATTTGGTTGGTGCTCATTTAATGAGACCATATTGTTGCATTTCATTCGCCTTCTGCTATAATTTCAGTGAAGAACAAGTTTCATAGCAAAGTATTTATTTACTTGTTTATTTTTATATGTGGCCCAGTATTTCAGTAATACGCCGCCAGTTTACTTATGACTGCTTTTTTGTTCAGGATTTATTCTAATGTTTATTCTCTTGTGTGGATAATATATACTTATTTAATTTAAAAAAAATAAAGTATGTAACCTTTCTTATTAAAATCACCCAAATAAATATATAGACTCATCTGTAATAATCCTCTCAGTCCTCACTTTTGCCTTTCTGTAGGTCTCATTTTTCTTTGTATGGGTCATCATGCAGTGAGGAGTGCATTTGTATCTTCAGCCAATCAGAGGGTCGGACAGCTCACCAGGGCAGAGGTCAGTCACACTCGCATTCACAAGACAAAAACAAACTCAATCTGTTATATTTCTTGCTGGAAACCTTCCGATGGAGTTTTATGGTGGTGTGGATGAGTTTATGTCTGGGCACCAGAAAATCAGTCTGTTTGTTCATTCTCCAACTTTTGTCTCTTCCCGTGCCGGTGTTACAGGTCCCAGGCGTGGTAAACCACTAACAAAAAGATTTTCCTATAAAACAAGCAATGAACACACATGGCAATAGGTTCTCATCCCAGATTACATCCTATTATTCAACAAAAACCAATAAACAAGTTTGCTGTATGTATGTACATCCATCCATCCATCTTCTATATGGAGTCAAAAAAGTCGAGAGGGCAGCAGCTTAAACGGGGAATCCCAGACTTCCTCTCCCCGGCTACTTTGTGCGGCTCTACTGGGGGGACACCGGGGCGTTCATAGGCCAGCCAAGAGACACTTCCCCGGGGCCTCCTCCCAGTGGGACATTCCCATAACACCTCACCAGGGAGGCATCTAGGAGGCATACGAACCAGACGCCCAAGCCACCTCCTCTGGCTCTGCTCTGAACCCCTCCCAGATAATGAAGCTTCTCACCCTCTCTCTAAGGGAGAGCCCAGCCACACAGCGGAGGAAACTCAGATCGGCTGCTCGTATCCTAGGTCATGACAACTGGTGTATGTACAGTACAAGTACCTTTAAATGTGCATAAATGTCCATAGGAGTCCATATGTGTAAATTAATTCTCCGTTGGTCACACACATCCTCCATGTTCAAGTGTACTTTACACATTCACTACAATATAAAAGTACGACTTGTCACCTTTGAAATAAGTGCTTCCAGGTGCTAAGTGCTATAGTTGTAGTATATTTTATAGGAAGTAGTGCGCCCTGGATGTGCTTGCAGCCCCCCCACCCCCACCCCCTTCTGTGGGAAAAAATTTAATCTCACTGTTTCTGTACTGTTTGCGGTTAGAAACACATGACAATAAAGTATTCTTGATTCTTGATGCTTCTTACTTTTCAGACTTAAGACATGATTCGAGTAGTTAATGTTGACTTTGTTTTCAAATGTTGTTGTTATTGCCTTTTTTCCTTCATTTTATTCATTAGTATTAATATTGTTATTTATTTATATATATATATATATATGTATAAATGATTCAACCATTGCCATTAGTTGCGTCTTTCTGAAGTGTCTGAAACAAATAGATACATGAAAATGAAAAAAATGACCTGGCCAAGGTCAGCAGCACGCAGCATGATAAATACAAGATCAACGGATAAATTATAACAACAAATTAAAACAGGAAGAACATTTAGGAAATATAAACAGTTTGGTACATTATTGAAGTGCAATAGTTGAGGTCAGCAATAATTAAAACACAGGCACTGTTCAAAACATTCTCGCCGCCTACCCAATAAGATGGAACGAAAAACTTGGAATTAAATGAGTCCTGATATTTCCAGTTCAGACTGTAGGATGTTCGAAGCGGAGGGATGGGCAAAACTGAAGGCCTGTTTTCCCATTTCAATTCCAACTCAGGGAACATCCATCCATCCATTTTCTACCCCGTAATCCTCGCAACGGTCGGGGGGGGGGGGTGCTGGAGCCTATTCCAACTGACTTCCTACCCACTGCACCACTGCATCACCCACTCTGGGAACATTCAAATGATAAATATCAACAGTCCGTACGGCATAATGGCTCTTGGTTCTTTGTAGAAGAGAGTAAGATGTAACTAAGTAAGATGGAACTAAACTTCCATCCAGTGGGTGGACCTTCAGGAACTCAAATAAGGCCACTCAGCTTTGACGTGCAATTCACCATGGTGAGTGAGTCGACTACAACCAGTAATAAAGGCACAATGATAAACAGTATTCAGAGGTTGAAGATATTTTGGTTGAAGCACTCCTACAGAATATCACCGTAATCAAGCAGTGGTAAAAAAGTAAGCGGCATAAGGTGTTATGAGGGAGAAGCAGGATTTATTATAATAATAAAACCCCAGCTTCACCAAGTTGACAATATGAGCTTGGAAAGAAAGCGCATGATGGAGCAGGAATATTCAACATTACCACAACCAAATATGAACATTGAATCTGTTCAAACATTATATTCTTACACCCACTTCATTTGTGGGCGCCAGATTTACAGCGATGGGCAAAGGGAGAAGGAAAAAGAACCAATCCGTGACCACAGTCGGGATGTATCATAATCAACACTGAAACAAAAAGCATTTGAAGCTTGGCGTGTCTGCTGCAGCTCACATGACACAATAGCTCTGTAGCCCAGGTCAATGAGTCGAGCACACAGTGCAGAGGATGATGCACGATGCTGTACGCAGCGTTACAGTCATTATTGAACTGTAGAGGATGTGGAGGCAGAGCTGTGGGACGTACTGCACATTCACACTAGGGGATGTTGTAAATACATAATTAGCATGACGCTGACTCAGTAATTGTTTCTGTAGCATCAAGGTCAGAAGACTAATCAGCATGAGCGAGTGTGTTTCTGTGTGTGTGTGAGTGAGAGAGAGAGAGGCAATTATAGTTAAAAGGGAAAAAAGTGTGACGGCAAGCTGGTAATATGACAAGCTGCAATACTGGGACTGTGTTATCAGTGTAACTGGAGGATGATGGAGTGGGAGGAGCCAGGACGAGCTGCACGAGGACCAAAGTGTACCCCTTAATTGTGAAATATAGTAAAGTATATATGAATGAGGATGCACCTGGTTTGTTTTGACTTAAAGGCACCAAAAAAAAAATCCAGAAGATACACAATAAGTAATGAGTAGTGCACAAACTGAACAAGGAAATAGGAATAAAGGGAACGAATGTAACAAAATTCCCAAAATATTGTGGAAAAATGATCAAAAGAGGAGCAAAACATTCCGAAAGGTGAAAAAAACGACCCCAATAATGCACAAACTGACTAAAACTGGGCAAAATATTCCACATACTAGACAAAATAATCAGGAGAAGCAACAAAAGAATATAATTAATAAACCTGGCCAAAATGATGCAAACTGACCAAAAAAAAAAAACAATTCATTCATTTTCGGCATTATTTTGGTGAACAAATATAACAAAAATAATGGCCAAATTGACCAAAAATGAACAAAATATTACACAAAATGAAGAAAATAAAATTAAACCAAAAATATTTAAATAATGGACAGATTGGCCAAAAATGAATTAAACATTAGACAAAATCAATCAAAGAATGAAAAAAATGAACAAAAATATAAAAATAAGGCACAAACTGAATATTACACAAAATAAAGAAAGTAAGCATACAATGAACAAAATCATCCTATTAATGCACAAATGAACCATAAATGTAATGAAATATTACACAATATCAAGAAAAAAAACAATGAAATGAACAACATAATATCAAAAATTATGCACAAATTAGCCAAAAATGAACAAAATCTTACACAAAATCAAGACAATAATAATAAAAAATGAACAGAAACATCCTAATAATGCATAAATGGACCAAAATTTAATAAAATGAAGAACAGAATCAAGAAATGAACAAAAATAATATAGAAATTTACCAATAATGAAGAAAATAGTCATAAAATCAACAAAACATTTCAAAATAATACACAAATTGAACAAAAAAAATCACAATATCAAGAAAAGAATGAAAAAAATGAACAAAAGATATCAAAATAAGCCACAAATTGACCAAAAAGATGATAAAAATATTTGCAAACATGAAGAAAAATTTATAATCTATAAAATCTATATTTTCCTGCAGGTAACAGCAAGTCCAGTGCTTAAAAAAAATGACAAATATTAGGTACAGCTGAAGCTTTCGATCAAATGTTGATGGTGATGAAGAGAAATTCAAAATATCAAACTTTTCAATAACTTTTCAGGGCTTATTCAAACTTTATGGACTTGTAGACATCCTGAAATAAATTACACATAAACAGGTTAGGTGCAGGTGGGTTTCGCTCACTGACGACGTCTAACATGGTTGTTACTCGACATTACGTCCAATAAGAAACAGTGGAGGTAAAGAAATAGGTGCCAGCACGCAGATGTTCCCTTTAATCCAACCCAGATGGGACTCACATCTCCTCAGCCAACGCTTGGCACGAGGCCTGATAGGAGCAAAATCACAGTAGAAAAACAATGATAATGAGAAAATTGCGAAAATAAATTGGTGGGAAATGGAACATTGAGGAGTACGAGCGACGGTGTGGAAAAGCAGTGCCGGAAAAGAAGGAAAGGAAACGGAGCAGAGGATAAATGAGAGTAAATGTGAATGAAGTGGTGCATGTTGATTTTTCTGGGTAATGCCAAGTGAAGATTTAACAGTGTCAGACTCTCAGCTGCTCAACGGGCCATCTTTAATCTAGAACGGCATTCAATTTACATAAAATCATCCAGGAGAAGGGAGGCTTTTTTCAGCTTCTGCCTGGGGGAGTTGAAGTTTTTTCTTGATTTTGTTTTGTTGTCAAAGCATTTTGTAAAACTGCTGTTTTGAAAAGTGCTAAATAAATAAAATTAATATTGTCTGTGAAGATTTTCAGTCATGCAGGTCATGGTATCCAAGGCCTGTGGTTTTCCTTCTTTTCACTGGACTGGAAATTTGGTTTGAAGACGTTCCGCTACCTATCCAGGAAGCATCTTCAGTTCTAAATAATCTCATGCAGGCAACCAGAATTTATGCTCTGTGGCTCAAGACTCCACCCTTTCATCCTAAAAGGTGTTTGTAACGACCCAGGCCCAGGTGAAACTGAGTCGTTAGGGTCCCTGGGTAGAGTTTCCAGCACAGAGGAGCAAATTGCTCTGCAGTCTACCTGCATCTCAAGGACAAGAAACATTCCTTTGAGGTTCAGATCTCAGCCAGGGAAGACCGGTGGTTTGAGTGAGGAGTCAGAGAATTCATTTTTGTGAAAATGGAACAACCCTCTCTGAATAGAGGGGGAGGCCTAATACGACCATCTTTCACCCATTTACTGCTCTGTGCTGCAATCTCTACCCAGCCAAACGGCAGTAAACTTCCTGGGTCACTCACACCCCCTCCCTCTGCCACCATCCACAAACTGTCAACGACCCTCCCCCCACACCCCTGCATTGTTCAGGGCCAGAGACCCTAATGACTCTGTGACAACCCTGGCCTAGGTCAAACTAACACCTTTTAGGATGAAAGGGTGGAGTATAAATTCAGGGTGCCTGCATGAGATTATGTAGAACTGAAGAAGCTTCCTGGACAGGTAGCGAAACGTCTTCAAACCAAATTTCCAGTCCAGTCGACAGACGAAAAAAGCACACGCCTTGGAAAATGATTATTATTACTATTAAAATTAAAAATACTGCAAATAACCTTCAGCACCCTTGCCAAGCCAACATGAACAACATATCATGAACTGAGATATTTCACATTTTCATGAAAAATATTAACTCATTATGAACTTAATGGCGGCAACACATCTCACAAAAGTTGGAACAGGCCAACAAAAGGCTGGAAAAGTAAATGGCACAAATCAAAACAACTGGAGGAGCATTTGATGCTAATTTTGTCAACTGGCAACAGGTCAGTAACATGACGAGTATAAAAGAAGCATTTTAGAGAGACAGAGCCCTCACATGTAAAGATGGGCCGAGGTTCACCAATCTCTGACAAACTGCATCTAAAAACTGTGGAACAATTTACAAAAAATGTTTTTCAATGCAAAATTGCAAAAACTTTGACAAGCCACCATCTACAGCACGGGTCTCAAACTCATGCCATGGAGGCTGAGACCCTGCAGGTTTTCTCTCCAACCAGTCACTAAAGCAGGTGATTTCACTGATCAGCACTCGGAGAAGACCAGTGGCCCCCCATGGCATGAGTTTAAAACCCCTGATCGACAATGTACAATATCATCAAAAGATTCAGAGAATCAGGAGGAAGGTCAAAGGTCAACAGCTTGTGATCTTCAGATCCTCAGGCGGCACTGCATTAAAAACAGACGTATTTCTTTACTGTAAATCACTGCATGAGTTCAGGAACACTTCCAGAAATCAATCCCTGTGAACACAGTTCACCGTGCAAGTCACAAATACAAGATAAGGCTCAATCATGTAAAAACATATGTGAACATGATCCAGAAACGCCGCCATCTTCTCCGGACCAAAGCTTCATTCTGAGGCAAAATGGAAAAATCTTGGGTGGTCAGATGAAAAGCTCCTACCATTTTATGTGTTCACAGAGTCACAATGTCATAAAAAACATTTTAATATACAATGGAAGGAAATCTGCAAGGAAATACATTTTTGTAAAAAAAAAAATCCACAATTTTTAATATTTAATAATAAAAGGGTATTGTGAAAAAGAAAATCCTTTATCATAAAAATAATTTTTAAGTATCAAAATTCACACCAGATGCTCTTCAGATACCTGGAGCCACAGCTATCCTTGACAAGTACAAGAACCACAAGAACCACGAAGGGAGTTTACGCAATGGTGTCCATGGCACGGACAGGGAAAGCATGTGGTCAACAGACGCTCATTTGCATTTAAAGCAATTCACACTAAAACAGCTGTTCGGTACGAGGCTGAAAACCAGAAGTATACTCATACAGATCTCTGTGGGACTGAGAATTAAATCATCGATCTGTCTCCTTTAAAATTAATATTCTTAAGTGCATAACAGAAATAGCTATTAAATGTTAACAATACTTATTTCAATGCACTTTATTCAAAAACACCTCCTGCACATCAAGAGTCTGCACAGCATCTATAATTCATAACGCAGACACCAGCCTGTTTTCTTTTGTTCCTTCGTCTTCCCGCACACATTGTCTTTCGTTTCCTTTCTTACACCACGCAGCAACATTGTTTACACTCACAAGTCCCTCTGCTATTCTTATATGGTGAAGGAAAAAAAGATGCTGCACAGGGAACATTTTGCCCTTCTTTCTTGGTGGAAAAGCTGCAGTAGGTCTGTGGTATTCTTTGATTTTATGGACATGTGTCAGGAACAAAGCAGATGGACAGAGTTCAAGACATCACTTAAACCTTGATGTCTGCTTTGAAAATAATGATATTTAAGATGCTGGAGAAAAGTAGCATCCTCCACGTCCAGGTGATCCCTGCACCAATACATCTGCAAAACCATCCAGCTGATACAGCCCATGCTTCAGCCAGTCTCTCAGTGCTACATGAACGGCAGGCTCTGGATAAAAATGGTTTGGTGTCATGCGGGGTTCATATTGGGCCTGTTCAGAGCTTGCATTAACACCCATTCTGGCAGATCTGATCAAATCCCATCAGTAATTGCGTCTGTTCATACCTGATGTTACAGACGTGTCTGCCCAGGTGACTTCTGATCTGATGTGATCTCATTTCCCACTTGATATGCAAATAAACCAGCTCGGACACAGCAAAACGTTCATTCCAAGTTTCCCACACCCGCTTTGTAATGTTTCTCTATCCATAAAATACACTGTTCAAAGATGACCTCCTCGTTTTTAAGGTGCAGGGTTTTCTGCCTGTATTGCACAGTGCAGGCAGACCGCGATTCAAATATGTGAAGGCAGCCCACATGTACACGTACAAAGTGCTCTCACCAACTCCCGGACTTAGTGTTGTGTGTGTTTTTGTGCACCTTTGTACAGTTTGGGAGAAATTTCAGTCATCAAACTTTATTATACTGTATATTGTTTTATGGAAATGACACGTAACATAACACATCAGTTGAGTAGGCAGTCCTTAATGTGCACCTGGATGGATGTGTGTTCAGACTGTGAGACAATAGACAAATCCAACCCAGACAACCTCCAAATATTGTATGCCTTTCACTGATTGCATAGTGTGTCCTGGAACGCATCCTGGGGTTGTTCAAACCTTCTATTGGCAATGATTGGATTTGATCAGACGTGCAAGGATGGACACAAGGTATGTATAACCACTGCCATGTCGTCCTCTGGAACTACTAGCCCCACTGGAACCTTTCTGACATCTTGGAGTACTGTCCCAGAGAAATTCTACAATGGAATCCTTGGCACAGACAGGAAAGGGGTGCGGTCATTGTATTTAACCCAATGAAGAATGAAACAACATATGTAATACAAGGCTGAAAGCAGTTTACAGGTCTGGTTTAATGAAGGATGTCTGTGGTCAAAACTAGCATTATAGAAATGTATGTATTTGTTAAATGGTGCATATGTCCCCGCCCTGAATCACCACCGTAATGTGGTGCAGGCGTTTGTGTGCCTGAGTGATCCTAGGAGCTATGTTGTCGGGGGCAGTTCGACCCTGGTTGGGTCTCCCAAGACAAATTGGTCCTAGGTGACAGGTCAGACTAAGAGTGATTCAGAAGACCCTTATCACCATGCCTTCCTGTGGCCCCACCACCTGCAGGAAGGGTTGTAAGGGTCCGCTGCTTTGTGGTTTGGCTGGTTCCTGGGTGGCCAATCCCCGGTTGCCAAAACTAGGTCCAACAGGGAGGAGGCCTCGGGGCAGACCCAGGACACACTGGAGGGACTATGATTCTCAGCTGGCCTAGAAACACCTGGAGTAGGTAGGTGGGGGGAAGGAAGTCTGGGCTTCTCTGTTTAGGCTGCTGTCCCTGCAACCCTGACCAGGATAAGTGGAAGATAATGGATGGATGGATCCAACTCACTTAAGTCGTCCACTCTGCCATTATGTTTTCTGATAAGACTAATGCCCTCAAACCTTTTACTTCTATGATACACTACAGTCATAATTTATGTGATCATTTGATTGTAACCTTAACCCAGCAGGGAGCGGGTGGGAACACCGAAAAGCTGAGAACCATAATGTTGCCCAAATAGCTGTTGTACATTAACCATTTATTCCTTTAACTGCCTTTTAAATGTGACTTATCATGCTTTAATATGAACAAAATAAGCAAAAAAATTAAACACTAATTTCATAATACATGAAATCACCAAAAACAATTTAAAAAATTTGAATATTAACTTAAAATATGCAGTGAAATGAACAAAATAAGCAGTAAATGAGCAAAATTGAAGAAAGGAACAAAATGAGAATAAAATGAATACAAATTAAACAGGTAGTTAATTGTTCATCTCAGGAAAATCCAACAGAATCCTCAACCCAAACTTTCTGCCTACAGCAAAATCATTTGATTTCATGACCTGAGCTGCTGCCTATCCCCCGTCAGTGTGCACAATTTCATGGTTGATGAGTAGCTCACACAAACAGCCACACGTGTCTTTAATATTTCATATAGTCATTCTTTTTCATCTATATCTTCTACTGTATATCTGCCTACAACACTGACACCTAGATGATGTTCACGGCAAATGTGATGATTGCAATATGAAAGTTTGATTTAAAATTTGCTTTTTTAAAGCCCGTGACTTTATATTTAGCAGTATTTATTTTACAGTAGCTGAAAATACAGACTAAATGCTGAAAAACTATGAAGACATGTTTGTTTTGGTAGTGTCATTCAAACCATTTATCTGTATAAATCTATGATTTATGATTAACATTTATTATGTCTTCTTTACTCATGCACAGAGATGCTACTTTCATCCTAGTTTGTCTCTTTTTACTGGCCATCGATTCATTTTCGGCCACACTTGCAAAATTATAGGTGACGTTTTACAATTTTATGGGCAAAAAAACGTGCAACATGAACAATACACATATTGCTCAAATGTGGGTCACGTTTTTAATCCTAGTGTAAGTGGTGTAAAACCCTTCATAAATCATGCAGACACTGTAGAGTCGGCTCTTACAGTACAATGCATACAGCGTATGATAAACGGTAAGTGTGTGTCTACACCGGGGGGGGGGGGCGTATTT
>JAQQAE010000522.1:19526-32531 GCA_029823295.1 Pseudamia nigra
ATTTTCTGATGGCATGTTCTGCTGAAAATGGTGGCAAAAACACCAGAAACATTCATCAGATGCTTTTATTTTGAATGAATGTGCTTCCTTCTCCAAATAAATTAACGACCCCCCGAGAATAGGATCTGCAGCATGATCTCTAAATTATATTTACGAGACTATTTTATCCTCAAAATCCCAGTTTGGGGAAAGCGCTGTGCCAGAAACAGTTAGTGTATATTGAACCAATTTGCTAAATCCTCAGGGTTTTCAGTGGGTTTACTGTGGGAGTATGATGCCATGATGCATCCAGTTCTGATAAACAATGAGAGCTGTGTTTGCACTTCAAGATTCACTGCGAGTCGTCCCTTTTTATAACTCTGTTTATTGTGTTGTTTATAAATTTTACTGACGGAATCTTGCAACCGAGAAGGAGAGTAATCATTTAATAACCATCATGGTTCTGTCCAGAGCTGGGAGGGAGACGGGTTCACATCAGGAGCCACTGTGGGTAATTCCTTCGTGGTTTGAGATTGAATTACTGACCTGAAAAGAGGTTTAACTTGTGTCCATGCACACTACCAAGTTTTGTCTCAAACAGTACGACTGAAGACATCCAAACTGTGAAAGAGAAGTATGGAATTGTGGTGGAATTATGTCGTAAACAACTCAGAACATGTTTTGGATTTTACGCTACCAGGACGCTGATGTCTTCAGACCCACGGCTCATAACTGGGGGAGAAGAGATGGCAGGGGTAGGCAAGGCCTAGCGGAGCACTACACCGTTGGACGGTTTGGCCGATTCTGACAGGTAAGGGGGTCGCCATCTTGGTTGGCAAGACGTTTTATTGACATTCATGCGGACTGGTGATTGATTAGAGTGAGGGGTTAGTATTAGTGTTTGTGACCAAGTGCCGCCATGACTATTGCATATAGAAGGGGAGCTAGACGCATTTAGCGGAATGCTACAGGTTGTCCAAAGTAGCCACATTTAGCTGTGATGACAGTTCTCTTGTCACAAGGAAGAGTTTTCAGTTAATTTGACTTGTTCTTGTTCTCCTTAATGTGCTTTAGACCATCAGTTGTCTTGTGCACAGTAAGAGTACAAAGTTAATATTACATAAAACATTATGAATGGAAAATCACATGTTATGTTGGATGTAACCCACATGTTGTGAAGAGGTGCTGTTTTTAAACTGAACTGGAAAATTTCCTTGTTAATGAGGTTGAGAAGAAAACTGTACAAATGACAAATGTAGATTCACTGAACATCCATTCGGAGGAGACTGTGTTAAGTAAAGACTGTTAGTGTGACATGATGGATCAATGACTCTAAAGGCGCCATGCAATGTGATCCCAGACGTGGATCAAGACAGAGGCTGAATTTCACAAACTCTTACAGCAAAATCCAGAAAAAAAGTTTGCATGTCACTTCAGCGCACATTTATAAGACACAAAATCAATTAAATAAACAAAAACACTCATGAAGGCTGACATTCACACAAGCTGCGTTGAGGTTGCTCCTGTGCTATTTGCATGGATGCAAATGAGGAAATATTGATGTATTTGTCGCAAAATTCTTCCATTTCTATGCAAATACACCTTAATAGCATCTAATTCAGTCACATATGGAGAGATGTATTTTAAAATCTTGTGCATTTAAATATAAACACTGATAAGATTACTTTGAAACATTTCTCATACTTAATTAACCCTGTGTCGGAGTGTGACAGCACACAACATTAATGATCATGGGATCCTGATGATCAGGTGTTAATAAAGACCCGCTGCACACCAGCTTTTACATTCTCAAAAGATGAGCTGCACATCTCTCAGCCAGCTCCGTATCTCACAGAAGATGACGAATCACTCATCTCAGATACACCCCCGTCATTTCTGACCTTCCCAAACTACAGACAGAAACAGAAAATGACCCAAGGTGTACAAATGAATCACAAACAAGAGACAGAAATGATTGAAGCCATAGATAATCGTTCACTGCAGACCTACAGATGAGGATGACAGCTGTTCAGCAAGTTCAAACAGATCATCATTCTGACAGACTCAAAACCCATGAGTTCCTCATCACGCTGAATGATTCTTCTGTGCCTTGAAGCAATGCTGAGTTTACTCCATTTGTGCTTTGATAGATGTAAATTCAGCACAGCACTGAACTCGGCCCCTCCGACTTCACAGATAATAATGTGTGGATCAAACTCTCTCACAGTCTTTTTTATTAGGTAACTGTTGTAAAGTCTGGTCCAAGGTGTGTTTTTTTTAATACAGAATGCAGTTTCTGAAGTTTCCTTAAAAACCAGTTTGTGTGCTGATGTGTGGGAAAACTCAGGACTCTGACACAAAACAAGAGCAAACAGTGCTCAAGTTCTGCATTTTGTGGGTATTTTTAGAAATCGTAAGTGACTAGGTCACAGGAAAGGAGCAGACTCCAGTCTTACTGTATATGTGCATCACATGTACTGTACATTGTTAACAGTTCACTCACATAGTTGTGTGTATTTTCATTCATGAGGCTGGTGCTGCTGCACTTTGTGATCACTTTCTCCTAACCATGAAAAATGATTACGTTAATATATGTGAACAAAGCTGCTCTTTAGATGTTAACAGTATATTGATTTCTATATAAAGTAAAGTAAAGCGATGTAAACTTGTGGGGAAAAAGCAAGAGAGATGGTACAGTTTTAGATTTTCCAAAAGGATACAGTATGTTTAATCAATTTATGCATAAATAGACAACTGTGTTTACTGATGAGCACCTACTACACCGAGCAATCAGGCAGTAAACACAAACAGGAAAAACACAATTTTATTCTTCTTACAACAACTGTGTCATTGCAGTAAATGCTGGACAGAACATTTAACGTTCCAGCTGATCTGTGCACATGATGATGAAATCTTCCTCATTGGCCTGTTAATATGTCTTGCATTTTGTAAAAGCTTTGTCTTAAGTCAAATTCTTGACATGACACACGTTAATGCAAACAAGGATTCTTGGATTGCAAATGTAGAGGTTAAGTCACCTCCTGTTCAGCCTTTTATCTGTGCTAATAGGCACATGGAGAGACCATGAACAGTGCTGTCTGTGGGCGCGGTACATATCAGGCAGATTAAGATTATTATCGCATTTCATCTGCAGCAAACTCACACACTGGTTGTGCATGTGTTCGTGTGCACACATCCAGTAGGACCAAAGCTGAAACAGAAACTGGGAGTATTTGATGATGGAATTGTAATTACTTTGTAAAAATGAGGTTTAAAACTCGTGCGTAGTCAGTGTAAATCTGCTGGGCAAAGATGATGGTGAACAAAAGTGTAGCATAATGGAAGCATTTCATTCCCTTCTTGTGAACAACCAAGCACTCTGTCACATTAGAGCTTTCAGTGATCGATGGTTGGCTTCAGAGAGAGACTCATTTCAAACACTAACACAGAAAAGAAGCTATATTGTTTGTTAGAAACTACAGTATTTTAAAAGTGGTCCTTGTGTTTCAATGGGCAACCTGCAATTCAATTCAATTTAATTTATATAGCATCAATCATAATCCAAAATTGTGTCTCAGTACATCACAAATCAAGGTCAAAGCCTTAAGAGACTACACAGAGAGCAAACCCAACAAAACCTCAGAGAGCAAGACTATGACGCTAATTAAACCCATCGTTACAAGGACTCATTCTGATTCAGGCAGCTTATCTAACTACAGACCTATTTCCAACCTCCCATTTATAGCAAAAACTCTTGAGAAAGTTTTCACCAAGCAGTTCCATCCACACTTTAAGTCAGGGTTTAGAGAAATACACAGCACCAAAACAGCTTTGGAGAATTTGGACCTAGCTTCGTACTTGTACTTTTTGATCTTTTCATCTGCATTCAGTCATAGGATTCTATTACACAGATGGGGATTAAAGCAACCATACCAGTTTGGTTTAATCCAGCCATCATTTTCTGCCTATCAGTTCAGGGCTGTGGGGGCAGCAGCCATGGGGGGGGGGTATTAAATCTTTTTTTAAAGATTTGTTTTTTATGGGGAGCCTTTAACCTTAATTGGATAGTGTGCATTAGAGAGAGACAGGAAGCATGGGAGTCGAGTACGGGGCGGTGTTAATTTTGGCAAGAAATTTGAATTTAGCTTTAGTCTTAGTCTTTTAACTAAAATTAGTTGGAGTCAAGATTTAGTCATCTGATTTGTTTTAGTTTTAGTCTAATTTTAGTCCATGAAAATAATAAGCAATTTTAGTCGACTAAATCAGCAATAGAGTTAGTCGACTGAAACTGATTTTTATTTTTGATTACATTTTTTTTCTCTCATGTAAACGTGTAACTAAATGAAAATGCACCTGATATGTAGAAATGAATAGAACCTCTGCAATGTTCTGCTGGGGCGTTGTTGCTTTTTTTTACACTTGGTTCGCTGCCTTCATCAGTCGACGTCTGTAACTTGTTTGAAAATGTTTTGAGATTTATGCTTTTCCATTTAAATTTACTTTCAAACAGAAGTCGGCAGCGAGGTGGGTCAAATGTAACATAAGATTTCGTCACTTTTTCCCTGATAAAAATGTCATGTAACGACAGCAGGTGGATACTGTCACGTTTCACATGACACTAATCTAATAACATCGGAACATTTTTAACAATGTAAAACATTATGAAATATACATAAATATCAGCAGTTACGTTACGTGTCCATATGTTGCCCTTCTAAAGTGACAAAGGTGACACTTTATTTTACTCAACTCGCCAAAAAATCAATTTCTCACATTTTAAGTCAACAACAACATTGCTGAACTGCAGTTTTGGTACAATTTTATTTTACACAATAACACAAAATAAAGTCTAAACGAATTTACCTTTGAGGAAATATCCAGGTGGCTATTCTGTAAATGTCTCTTCACATTTGTTCCGCTCGCACTTTGTCTTGTTTTCATCGTTGTCAAACGTGAAATAGGTCACAAATCTGCCCTTGTTTTTCTTGCAGTCGTGGACATTTTTCGTTTTATTTTTATCAGCGTCTCTTCGCTGTCGTCTTCCTGGGAGCATGTTCAAAACAGCGGCGAGCTTCTCCTCACCGCGTCCTCTGATTGGTTCTCTTCTCATCCAGTCCCGCCTCTTCCATTTTTTGTCTTTCCATGTATCTTTGCCTCCTTTTGATTGAATTTCATCACTGTCTGTTTTCATCTCGTCTTTTATTTATTGACTAAAATGTCGGTCGATTTAGTCATAGACTTTGTCTCAATTATTGCCTTCATTTTTAGTTTTCGTTTCGTTTTCAGCCCCAAAAATATATAAACAATGACGAAAATTTTTTGTCAACAAAATGAACATTGGTACGGGCAGCGACATGCAGCGGAGGGCCACAGGCTAGATCCAACCCGGGCCTAAGACATGGGTGTGCATACCCAGACCCTCCAGCTGAGCAACCGAGGTAGCCCATTTTAAATCATATTTTACGGAAAGATCTCCGTTTGTATATGTTATTGACCAGTCACCGATCTACAATTAGTCACAGCGTTCCACATGGCTCTGTATATGGATCAGTGCTTTTTGATCTGCACATCCTGCCACGATTCGATTATGATCCTGTTGACTGCAGCTTAATACACAGCTAGATGTGACTACATATCACACACTGAACCATGAATGCTGATTTTCTTTTTTTAAAAATAAGTATGTGAAGAAAAGTGGTTGGTATTCATTGTGAGTGACCGCATTAGTTGTTTGTGTAAAAATGAACATAGAGGCTCATCTTTAGAGGCAAACAGCTACAGGCAGTTCATCAGGTAAAACATTCATCATGAAGTGGAGGTTTCTTTTTACAGCCACTGAAAGGTCTGGGAGATGCTTGTTTTCCTGAGTCTGCACTTCGGCCCACCTCCATGTGACCTCTATCTCAGACATACATTATAATGGGGTTGTTTCTCATTCACACTGCATATGAGGACACAGACTCTCTGCAGCTCTCTGATGAAACATGAACTGACTAATAAAAACTGATATTTAAAAATGAAAGTTCATTTCTGCTGTGAGGACTAATGACTATCACAGCGATTGTTTTACTGGTGTACATAGTAACTGAACAATCAATTTAGAAACTCTCCTCAAAAATTAAATGCGTATCGGAAAGATGCTTTTTTTTCTTAAGCCAGTGTAGTTTCTTTGATATTTAAAATTGCCATTTTGGTCAATTAGGTAACATATTTTGTTACCTATTTTCATGTAACTTAACACAAAAGGTGAGGATGTGTTTTTGTTTAGTGCATGTTTGTCTGATCGTGCAGCGCGTTTTCGGGAAATCCAATCTGCAGGCGACTGGAAGAGATGAATTACTTCTGGAAGCCACTACGCCTCACCTGGTTTCATCTACACACATCCAGTTAATTCTACACCAAGTGAGTTTGGCTGTAGCCCAGATCATTATCTAACGATCCATTCAGCTGTGTCACGCTCTTATTTAAACAAATGGCCCTCGCCGAACCTCTGGCTCTGCTCCAGCTCGCTTGTCGGGAGTCAAACTCAAGGAAGAGCAAGAAATTCCGCCGCTGCGTGTGACGGCACGGTCCAACTGCAAATATGTGATTAAACTTTGAACATTTGAAGTCTACTCATGGAGTGTTAGCATTCCGACGGCTTCAGTAATTAAAAAAAACATAATTATAAATTTGATTACATAGCCAGACGGTTACAAAGAGCCATTTTTGAACAGAAATTTTTTTTAAAAAGAATTTCTCTAGCGCCATCATGTGCCATATGAAATACTGCATGTTTTAGTTGGCAACGTGTTCACAAAAAATTGTTTTTATTTTGTTGTTTTTTGTTCATTCTGTTATTTTAAATTTTTTTTGCAGGTTCTTCGGTTGATTTTTTTCATGTTAATTTTTATTCTCCTTTCATTATTTTATTGATTTTTGAGTATTTGTGATTGATTTTTTTCACTCATTATTTGAGTGGTGGGGGTTGTGTTTTTGCTGGAGTTCGTCTGTTAGTTAGTTAGTTAGTTAGCATTATTAGTGAAAAAGTAATTGATGGATTTTGGTGGCATTTTCAGGTGAGGTGTGAAATGGTACAAGGAACAATCAAAATCGAGAAGGGGTGGGACATGGGAAGAAAACGCTAAACTTCTCTGCAACATGATGGATGGGAAACTGACAACTTGGTTTATAAATACAGTACTTTAATGCCATATGTTGGGATAGAAGAGTAAAAAAACACAGTATCCAGAACTACGCTACTAAGGAAGCATAATTATGGCACATAGGAAAAAAACCTCAAAGCACAATTGATAGTTAAACACAAACATTCATTTTCAGAGAACCTTGGTCATGTATGAGTGTAGTCATGTCAAATTGGATGCATGTGTAGCCTTATCAGTCCCGATAAAGTCAGAATACCTCCCGCCCGCGTGTTCATGGTGTTACTGTTTCATGGCAGTTGCCATGTCAACATACATCTGTGAAAGTTCATCCTGAGCCCAAAATCAGAGTGGAGTAGTGTTAAGCGGGATAGGGAGAAGCAAAAACTCCATCTCTGACAGTATCTCCTCCAGGGGGTTGCAGCTGCGCTCCAAGGCCAGCGAAGGGAGGCAAAAAGCAAAACAAAAATAAGACAGTCACACTTTTCAGAGGTAGAAAAGAATTGAGTCTCCTTATTACTCCAATTCTATATTTCTGTTGCCGGACCTCAAAAACTGTCCATGAAGGGACTCCGGTGTTGTTCCCCACTCTTCAATTTAACTCAGAAATCCTCCCATGTTGTGCTGCCAGTGCCCTTCCCAACTGGTCAATCTGGAGACAAAACTTTGCCGGGCTATGGCTTTGAACAGTTTTCTTCATCTTCTTAAATTGATCGATACACCAGGAAAACACCCAAGTCAATCAGCAGAAATGCTGTTATCATGGTTCATAATAGATAAATGTCGTCCACATCCTCAATGGAAAGCGTCGCCAAACACACAGGTCTCCATGTGTCCCACATGTACCATTTTATACGGATTTGGGCCACCTTTTGTCTGAAACCAATCTGAACCAGTCACTTCATAACAATCTAAAAAACACATACTCTGTTTTTCTTTAATTTTATTTTAATGTTTATTTAATAGGGGCAATGCACACAACATTGCCACAAACAACCGGGAAAATGTGATGTACATAAGATGTGTAGCTTCAGCTAATTTGCAGTCTTTATTCCTGGACAGGCTCTACAGGCTTATCATAGGTCCCAGAACTTCCAAATTCACACCGATGGGAAAAAAACAAGCTCCCTGTGTTCTCTCAGCTCATCTGTTTGAGACAAGCTTCATCTATTTAAAATACACTATTAAGCACTGTTAATTGAGAGATGGTCTGATAGAGCTGTGAGAGTTACATAAGTGACCATAAATGTCCGTGGGGATGAACCAGACATTAACACTTCGCTACTGAAATTAAGATGTGAGGGAGTTAAATTGTTACTATCATTTGTGCTCCTGGTCTGCATTGATTATAGCTATAAATTGTATGTAAAGATGGATGGACCCTCCATTGTGTCACCTGCAGGTTTCTGAAGTGAAAAAACTCAAACAAGAAGCCTCTTTGTGTCTCCATGTTGTCACCACTCCCTGTTCACGCTGACTCAGAAACTGACCTACATGTGGATGGGTTGAATGAACCAACGAAGCCTCTGGCACACATGTCATTCAAAGTGCCTGTGCTCTCAATTGTGCACAAATATTGGGGTCTTGATCATCTAAATGGGTGACAGGAGCACCTTTTGTTTTCAGTATGACGCTCCCACTAAGTGCAAATCATACAGGATGACATCACTGCAAAATTCCCTCTCTACATCTAAAACGGCACCTTGGATGCAGTTAGTAATCTTAATTATGGACTTATCAGACCAATTGTTGACCATGAAGGCATTTATGTTGAAATATGGCGGCCACTTGAACTCTGAGAAGCTTTAATCTGAGGCGCTGTGTTTTCATCGTAGTGTTTTATGGTTTTGCACTTGGGGATACATTCATTTCTTGAGATTTTTCAGACTGACGAAGCTTTATTTCTTAAGGTAATGCTGGACTGTCCTTTCTCTTTACTTAAATGAATGTTTCTTGCCATAATATTGATTTGTACAGTAGTTCCAGTAGCACCGATACGGCTTCCTCTGCACAAGACAGCTGATTGTCTAAAGGACATGAAGACGCCACTCACTGTTGACTATGATACAATTGTTTTTCTAAATTAGGTCAAAACCCAAAGACAGGTGTCATGTTGGTTTGTGTGGACTGATCAGTTCCTTGAGGTACATTGGTGCACTGCCATAGATGCCACTGATGGGTCAGGAGGCAGATGTTGTACTTGATCATGAACCTAACAGGGAGCCAATGGAGGTTATGGAGGATTGTGTTGGGTTTTGCGCACCCTCATCAGGACCGGAGGAAGGGGCAGAGTTTGGAAATGTTCAGAAGTTTGACAGATATGTTGAATATAGACGTCAAATGATAAGTGAGGGTCAAATCGTACCCTTAGGTTGGTAACGGAGGATGCAAGGGGAATGTTGTGGCCAGAAAATGAAAACGCAGCAAGGGAAGAGGATTGGAGTTGGTGTGGGGTCCCAATGAGGAATATTAATAACATTGGCAATATTAAGGTATCCTTTAAAAATTAAACATCCTGCATGTTTACAAATCCTACCACAAGCGTTTGTCATTTCAAAAATGGATTTTTTTCCCCTCTTATTTATTTATGGTCCTCTGTTGGTATGAATATTTCAAAGCATACAGTACACGCTGAACACCGCGCCTTGTAACTAAAGACCTGAAGGTTAAATCGATACCACTGAAACAATGTTGTCTCGGACACGTCTGACCTCGCCGACCTCTTGGCCACCTTGACAGTTTACTGACCGGTAAATGCAACCTGCTCCAGAGTGATTTTATTAATGTCCTGTTAACGGACCATAAAATGCACAACTTTCCGTTGTGTTGTTAAAGCAGTGGGAATGCGCCGAGCACACAGCAAATCCTCATTCACCTCCAAAGTGACTCATTAACTCGGTATTGATTGTGTCCTGCTGGGACGACTGCGGGCCATGTTCTGCTGTCAGAAATCAGACAGATAAGAGAGATGGAGGCAGGGAAACAAATAGCGAGAGGGAGGAAATGAGACCATGTGGATGGGTGTGTGTGTGTGTGGGGGGGGGGGGGTCTGAATATAGTATACTGGGTAATAACACGAGAACAATTAAGTTTGTTGTATGTTGGTGCCATTTGAACAGATGCAATATTGTCATTCATTGCTTTCACATGGTGTTTTCAGCCCGTTCTGAGGTCAGTGTAAGCAAATGCAATGCTGTGTCTTATGCAGTGTCTATGTTTTGACTCTAAATTAATTCACGTTTGACTTTTTATGTACTTTACTGTCTAACTTTGAAAGGTAAAATGTATTAAAAAATGACTATGCATCTTATTTTGATCATTTCATATTAATGTCGTGAGGGCCAGCAAATCAACAAAAATCAAAAAGAGCCAAATAATCAATAAATTAACATAATTACCAAAAATGGATAAAAGTACAGATTTTTTTTTTAAAGAATAAACAATGATGAACAAAAGTGAAAAATGATAGATTTAAATTAATAGAACTCAACAAAAGAATCAACAAAACAAACTAATACACAGCATGATCAAAAAATATGCAAAACATTCGACAAAATTAACAAAAAGTCTACAAAATAATCATCAAAACGAACAAATTATCGACAAATTGAACAAGAGATAATGATTCCTCCAGGAAAACAAAAATAATCAGCAAAATGAACGCAAATAAGTAGCAAATAGCAAATAACTCACAAATTTAACAAAAAAATGAACAAAATAAAATTAATAAAAACTAAATAATTAACAAGATAAAAAAATGACCAAAGTAACCCACAAAAAGGTCAAATAAAAAATGAACATATGAATAAATAAAATACATAATCCACAAACTGAAAAAACGTGAACTGATCGACAAAATGAGTAAAATGGCCAAATAATCCACAAGTTGTACAAAAGAATGAGTCAAATTTTTCACAATATTTACACAACCAAACAAAATGATACGTAATTGTACAATAAAATAACAAGTCACAAAAAATAAATACTTCACAAGGTCTACGCAAAACATAAAGTAAAAAACAAAATAAACATACATGACCAAAATAATCCACAAACCGACCAAAATGTGAACGACATATTGCACAAAAGAAACACCCAAAAACATATCAATATGACAAACAAAAGAATGAGCAAAATGTTCAATAAATTGACCATAAATGGAAAAATAAAGACAAACAAATAAAGTCACATACAGCTTTGAAAAAAAAATAAAAAGCCAAACATTACATCCAGTTGTAGCTTTAAAGCTCAGAAATATGAACCTTAAAGATCTGACAAATACAAATGTAAAGATTTCAAAGAAGAATTTAAGACATTTCAAGACTGGAATGTGAGGCAACACTGGGCTTGACGAACACAGCGTATGCTCGGCATGAGGTAAAACATTTTTATGTTAATGTGTTCAGGTTTCTCTGTGACAGGGAACTGGGGGGGGGTGCTGAAGACCCCACGTTGGTCAAATGAGGGGGTGGGAGGGTGAGCAGGATGGCAGAAGAAGAGGAAGACCTCAGAGTGTGGGCGGGAGTGTTTAAAGGAGCAATGACTGGTTAAGGGTCATCTGAAAAATCTTAAAATATTTAAAAGCAACTTTTGTCAGACAAAGACAGGATAAAAATGTTAAAGCACAAAACACCTTTCAAAGAATTAAGGAATATGTAATGAACTGCAGTGAATAACCAAGCATAAGCTGAATGTTATGTAATCCTATGACGTGTTGTCATGTATCTGGACTGTTTACTTGCACTGTGAAGATTTTCAAAGGAAAAGCATCCGCACAGAACTGTCAACTCAGAGGCTTATGACTTAGAGAATCACCAGACAAATAATACTCATATCTTCCTCTGCTGTGCATGGCTATATTTTGGTCACTCGTGGCTTAAAATGTTTTGTTTACACAGGCTTTATCATCACTGTCGATATTTGGCTGTAAGACATGGAAGAGCTCCAGCTACAGAGCTGAAGAGTTTTCGCGACTGCCGATGCAAAATAAATACAAATGCCAGTGGGCAATTCATCCGACTTCATATCCAAAAAAATTAACTCAATATTGACTGTAAATGAAGATGATTATCCACATACACAGTTAATAAGTATATACACAAGAGATTTAATAACACACCACTGTATTTTTGGTCTAATTTGGAACTGGCTTTTGTCTGTTAAGAAAACTAAGTATGGTTGCCTTTATAATAATTCTCAACATATGGGATTTGGTGACACCTGACTGGTTATTGTAAGTAGTCCTTTGTCTCAACACACACTTTTGGGGAAGAACTCAATGTGCAGCCAATCCCAAATGACCACTCCTCTGTGAAACTCACCCAGCCCGATAAAAAGCCACCGCAGCTTTGAAGAGAATGACATCAGTAAGAATGCCACGACTGGGGCAATTTGTTACTTCCCCCGTGTACGGTGCTTACGGTTCTTGACATATTTTGTTTTTTGCAACAGATTAAGTTACAATAATCATTACAAGTGAATAAGAAACTATTTATGACGCAAACTACACCTGTGATTTTTTTTATTTACCTTGATTTATCTAGGAAGTCCCACTGAGACCAGAAATCTCTTTTATAAGGAAGACTTGGCCAGAGCAGCAGCCGTACAAAATCATGTAGCCATACCTTATTAAATCCCTTGAATGTATATATTAGTATCCATCCATCCATCCACCCATTTTCTACCCCTTAATCCTTGCAAGGGTCGGGGAAGATGAAGACGAGAGGAGGCGAAGACAGACAGGATGAAGGGAAGGTGGCGTTGCCTTGTAAAAGGAATGACTGTGACATGCAGCTGATGAATCTGTTTAATCTGTGTGAAAGTCATGGAGAGACTTATGAGATTTCATGTGATGAACCTGCAGCAGCGTTTGAGCCAGTGGTCG
>JAQQAE010000523.1:0-32526 GCA_029823295.1 Pseudamia nigra
AAAAAAATATACAGAAAATAGGAAGGGGGGTGGGGGGGGATTACTGCATATGAGCCTGACGTGTGCGTGGATGCTGCTGTTGCTCCAGATGTGCTGTCTTACGGTCTATAGCGGCGGTGTTGATCAGCTTTCCTCCGCTGCGTGCGGGCTGACTACAGAGACCCGCTCAGCATCATCATCAGCCTCAGCATCAGCATCTTCCTCTCTCCTCCGAAAACTCTCCGATCGGGGTTGTCCCACATCTCCGTGTCGTGCGCTGTCAGCCTGCGGGAAATAAATCGCGATTAGTCACAGCGAGGGCTCCCCGCCGTCCGTCAATCATCCCTCCCTCATAAAATCAAATTATCCGGAGCTGGCTGTGTCACCTTTCTCACATCTTACATAATGAAATAGTATCACATTCCACGGCTGGGGGGTATGGGGGTCCTCTGTTAGCGCCTGAGCCGGTGTGGATGGAGGGAAAAGGCGGACTCACCCGGCAGTAGACTCGGTTTGAAGCGGTCCGCACGCAGCCTGCCCCGTCTGCATACTTTAATTTGGGCTTCAAATAAAGACTGTAGTTATGAATGAAACCACACGCGATAGGACACACCCACCGCCCGCTTCCGACGCACCACGTGATCCGCACGGATGATGGGGATGATGATGATGGTGGTGGTGGTGATGATGCGAGATGGGGAGGCAGACGTCCCCTTCATTCACACGGGCTGGTCATGAATGGCAGCCAGTGCGACCGCACTGACACACGGTCTATTCAAAAATGACTGACACTCAAATTAACTCTAAATTCGTCTTATAATGACGTCTTTTACTGTGTGAATATACTAGTTGGTCGTGACTGGATCCAAAATGTACTGGACTCGACGATATTCTGTAATTTCAACTTTCACCACCAGAGGGCAGTGTTACATCTCTGTTTTTCCCCTTGAAGATGGATCGTGGACGGTTTCGTAGGAGAAAAAGGCGTAGAGTTCAATTAAAAGGTTTAAAGTTAGATTATATGTAAGTTTTTCGTCGCTAAAAACCTTGTTTTACATAGTACATTGTCTGAAATATTTTTGTTCATTTTTTCCATTCTATTGTTTGTTTTGTACATTTTCTTGCTTATTTAATTTCCTTCATTTTTTGGCTCTATTTTGTTAATTTTATGGCTTATTTTGTTCATTTTCCTAGTTGCTTTTGCTAATTTTTTAATGTTGTTTCTCAATTTGTTCATGTTGTTATTTATTTAAATAATTTTCTTGATAATTTTGTACATTTGCACCAACTTGTTTAGATTATTTTGTTTATTTTATGGGTTATTCGTTAATTTTTGTTAATTTTGTTAATTTAGCGCATACATTATCATTCACAACAGTATGTCAAATTGAATGTATTGGCTAGATACATTGAAATAGTTAAGTTTTCATTTTTGGATGTGTTGTCATCTTATGTTTAAAGCATAAAATGCATAAAATGTTATATGCGGATAAATTTAGCATAATAAATTTATCCACATATTAAATTTATTATGCTAAATAATAAATTTAGCAAAAATAAATGTACTTATTATGCTAAATATAGAAACAGTGTTATAAACAACTTTGGGTTCATAGCCTTGTCCTCGAGCCACTTGAACCAGCTGGTATGGGTTTAGGCTGAGTTTATATGAAGTTCTTCCATTTTGATAATTGATGCGATTTTTAGAAATGGAGCCCATATGAATCATTGGCTCCATTTGTTGCATAATTTGCTCCTTTTTGTTCATTTTGTGTCTTATATATACAATTTTTGTGATTATTCTGCTCATTTTGTTGCTTATTTTCAATCATTTTCTTGTTTATTAATTTCATTTTCTTTATTTACATAATTTTCTTGATTCTTTTTCGCATTATTGTTTTTGCTTAGTTTGTTCATTTTCCTAGTTATTTTTGCTCATTTTGTTCTTTTCTTGTTTATTTCGATCATTTTCTTGATTATTTTGTTGATCTTTTTGTTTCCCTCATAATGTTATGCAGAAAAGACGAATGTAGCACATTAACAATTCACCAGAAACAAAAAGTGAAATTTGAAAAGATCACGGATTCAGAAATGCAAATAAACAAATTCATTAATGCATACCTGAGAATAAGAATGTGTTTTATTATCTTAGAATAAAACCATCATACTTATGAAAGGAGGGGGCTGTTTTTGCTGATTGTCTCAATTAGAAAAATTTTGTACATTTTTGGTTTAAATGCAGGCATTAACAATTTGCCAGCACACATAAAATGAAATGCTGCATGCCCAAAGGGATCCGGAGATGCTGAATGTTTAAACCTATGCTCAAAACAGAACAAGTTTGAAATAGAACATGCTTTGTATGAAGTTTTAGGTTATACATTGAAATCCTCAGATATAGGAGAATGTTTTCACTTCAGTTCATCTTTGCTTATTTTGATGTGACTGTATTAGCTAATTATGTCTCATGTTGCTGTAAAAACCTAAATATGAAACTGCTGACAGGCTCAGGTTACATATGAAGTCTTTGCCTGCTGCCTATTATTCCGTGGGCCTATTTGTCTATTTCTGTTTAAGGTGAATCTTATAATCTCTTCAGCAGGCTGGAAAACATTCAGTCAGATTGTGATCTAGAGCTGCTCAAACCCTGCACCATCTGCATTTGTATGTGATGAAGCATTGAAGGATTTGCACAAACAGAAAGTGCTTGGGCAGCAAAGTGGCAGGAGGTCTAATGTGCTCCTGTATGATAACACTAAATAGGAGCACAGTGCTTTTGAAGCTCTAAAACCAGCTCTGACAGGTTTATTTTATGTTCCTGCACCAAAAGTTTACCCAAAACTCCAGCGAACTGGCTCAAAGCTGAGTGCCATGGTGAACTGACAGAAATAACACACACGTGACGAGTGATAACTTTGACTGCACAGTGGGAAACAAGTTCAGAGTGACAACAGCATCTTATTTAGAGTGATTGAATGTAATGTGCAGTTAAACAGAAATGTCACATTTTTCAATTCCATTGGGACATAAACAGAGATGATGCTAAATTAGGAAGGGAAGGAGACGTCCATATGTTCCAGGTCAGATTTAGTTACTTATTTGCACCAAAGAAACAGTGAATGCACAGCACCTGAAACAAGTGGTTCTCAAAACTAGAACATTTATTAAAATGATTTCCTGAACAGTAAGACTCTCACAACTGGCCTTGCACCTGCAGGTATAAAAAATATGAACAGTTACAGCAATGTGACAGATTGAATGTAAAGGTTTAATTTAGTTTCGGTTAGTTTAGTTTATTTAACAGAGATCATGCACAGGAAGCATTCATCTCATCAGGAAAAATGATGCCTTGTAGATTTGGCCGCTAGCTAGTTCCCATGCTGTTCATTGGCTCATAAACACAACATGGAACACACATCTATGGAATTTATGAACAATTCACAAGTAAGAACATGTATACCCAAAACACTATCCCTTAAAGGTCCTATTTTGTGCCACTTAGTATCTATACAGCTTTATGTGTTAAATCCTACCACAATGGGGTTGACAAAATAAAGTGTGTCATTTGGATTTCGGTTTATTTTCAGATGTTGTCTTTATGCAAATCATTCCCAAAGTGACCTGGGATCAGATTCTGACAGTAAAATGAAAGTAATGTTACTGTCAGTACAGCAGTAATGTTTATCAGTTGCTCATGGAGTTCATTTTAGCTCAACTATGATGGGTTGAAAGTTGTGATGTTTAAAGGTAAATTCTCACTGCATGGGATTTTTAAGTCCCACCCCACAGTCATACCATAGAACACATTCATACAGTATAAACAAACATTTTCCAGACATCAGCACAATCATAAAACAAAAAGATATACAGGTGAAACTAACAGCGCTTTTTTATAAAGAATCACAAGAAAAAGTCTGAAAATCTGCAGATGTTTTCACACAGTCTGATTCTATTCCTGAATAAATTCAACCCTTAAAAATCTATGTAGAACATTTTTTGGGTGCCTGACTCTATTCATGTTGCATTTTCAAACATATCCTAGCAGTTAGAATTATAACATTGAATAGTCAAAATGTATCATTTTCATTGTTAGAAAAGAAGAATTTTGTCTGTGCTGTGGGCCATTTAGGTCTTGAATGAAAAGGCAGGATGTGCAAATACAGAGCTTCTTTTAGGGATTCAACAATCACTCTAAGCCGCCCACCTGAAAGTTTTGGTCATCTAATTGGAACAAAAATGTACACTTTTTTTCAACACTGCAGATTATGAACTATTGTGAATGCAAGCTGAAAGTTCCAAGTACACAAGCAGAGTCTCAGAACTTACCATTTTGTATTTGCTAAGTACATGACAGTGATGATGCCACTGTCGTTTCCTTTGGAGAGTTTTAAGGTCTGATTGTAAAGTGATCTGGTCGGTTTTCAGACTGTGTCACCCCCTATAACTGATACTAGATTGTACCTTTACATTGAAATCCAGCCCAGATGCTTCATCATGCACTGAGTTTCTGATATGGCTGCTATGTTGTACCTCAGTGTGTTTGGCATCTTTCAAATGTGCTCTTGAAACCAAGAATTGGGTCCCAAATCACAGTTTTTATTATCATTTTTCTCCAGATTTTTGCAGTTTAAAAAAGTGCCAGATTTGAGCAGAGCATTTCAAAGCATGCTAGTTTCACTTAGAAAGAGCAAGTTATATATATTTCCAAACAAAACCAAAATTATCCATCCATTTTCCACCCCTTAATCCTTGCAAGGGTGGGGGTCGGGGGAGCCTATCCCAGCTGACTTAGGGCAAAGGCAGGGTACTCTTTGGATGAGACACCAGTTCATTGCAGAGCTAGACAACCATTCACACTCATGCCTTTGGGCAATTTAGAGTGACCAATTCACCTAACCCCTAGTGCATGTTTTTGGTTGTGGGAGGAAGCTAGAGTTCCTGGAGAGAACCCACGCAGACATGGGGAGAACATGCAAACTCCACACAGAAAGGCCCCACCAGTTGGCATTGGGATTGAACCCAGGACCTTCTAGCTGTGAGTGCTACCCACCGTGTCACCCAACCTGAATTATCTTAAGAAAAATATTACCAGGTTTAATATAATGACCTCCCAGGTGAACTATCCTTTTTATTCAAGCATAGCGCAAATGACCACTGTTTCACTGAATAATGGTCTAAGTGTGTGAACTGAAGTTTAAACGGAGCATTTGTCATTTCACTGTCACCTCAGAAAGGATTTAAGGCGTCATTGGTAAAAGCATTATGTCACAAACAAAAGCAATAAGATTAGATCTGAGAAAGAGGATTGTTGACAGACACAAAGGAAGACAAGGGTACAAAGTCATCAAAGTGTTTCCATGTATCCACAACTTGAGGGAAGATCGTGGGAAACATTTAGAAAAGAATCAGATTTTCATAGGGGGCAAATAATTTTGACCTTACTGTGAGTTTACATTATGTAATTTTTAGCCAGCAACATAAACATCTGGAAAATGTTTTCATTTAAAGATTTCTTTGCCATAGGTGCAGTATGACAACATGACAGTATCTCAGTAAATCTCCATTTTCAGCTGCAGATTCACACTTACAGTATGTTTTCACATCCCGTAAATCCACTGAACCGTGCAGTGTTTTCATGTCATGTTCTTCCGTGTTATTTTAAGTTTTGACCCACAGATAAAGGGAATAAATCCTGCTGATGTGGCTGAAGATGACATATTTCTGACCAAGCCATAAAAGGAAAAGCCTCTGTTTTGGACCATTCAGTCACCAGAATGTGATCTGTGAGCACTTCAGATGTTTTTCAGATATGTTATGCTGGAACAGGTTATGTTATGACAACAGTATTATGCAAGAAATTACTTGCATATTTCCTCATATGTGTTATACTTTTTGGATTATTTTGGTCATTTTTCCACATTTCTTGAAATATTTTGTTCATAATTTCTCCTTAATTTCTCCAACTTTTTTTGCATTTGTTTCAGTTTTTTCATTATTTTGTTAAAATGTATTCATTTTGTGGATTTAGCACTTATTGTTCATTTTGATTTGATGTTGTAAAGAAACTTCTTTAAATTTAAAGATTAAAGTACATAAAAATTCATTTTCAGTAAAACAATACAGACTATGTCAATTTATAAGGAAGGTCTCAGTTTAGGTTATTTAGTTGTTTATTGTTCTTGTGCTTGTTTATTTTATTGAACATTATATTAATTTCTGTTCCCTTTATAGACATTTAAGGCATAAATTTAACAAACAATTTACGTTAGCACATGAAATGCAATTTTAAAGTGATGCCTGACCAAAAATATCCCTCCAATCTTCAAACCATGTCTACACCCTTTCATTTTCTAATGCTGATGCATTAAGGAAACACTGTTGAGTAATACATTGAAATCTGATTTACTTTTCACTGAACAGCCAAACAGACTGTGCTCAAAATCATATTTAGAAATTCAAGTCAGATTTTGTAGAGTAAGGTATGACTTCTATTGCTTTTCCATAAATGCCCACTTATTAACATTGTGTTGACACACCAAGGAAGCATTACACCCATGCTTTTATTTATTTTATTTCTAAAATTCCTTTCACTGAGGTGTAACATACCAGAATTCTGAAACATCTGGGCGATCATTGCCAGGAGAGGCCATGCAAGGGTGGGAGGAATGTGGAGGAGAGGAAAAATGCAGCATCTATGTGTGTTCCTGGATGTCTGACGTCAGAGCTGCTGCGTCTGTGCATGCTCTGAGGAGCAGGACATCCTGTCGAATTGTTCTCCACGACCCACTAGGAATGTAAAGCAGCGGCCTCTCCCACCTCAGCGTCTCACTTAAAGGCTGGAGTGGCATGTTGTCAGCTAAACGTCAGGGAGGAGCGAGAGCAGGAAGTAGGCACTATCTCTGGAAGGGCACTGAGTTCATTATGTCTGAAGAGAAGGAGGGAGTAAACGCCAGGCTGGAAATTTTATTTGACATCGCCAAGTATTAAGATAAAGCAAAGGCTGAGCTAATTATGTGCTTTCAAATAAATCCCAATCTCATCTTGATGGTGCATGATATAGCTGCGGATCCATGCAAACACATAGAAAAAGATGGAAAAGAGAGAGAAAACAGAGTAAAAGAAGAAAAAGAGAAACAAAAGATTAATATTTCACCAAAGATCATGATAGATCAAGAGAAGATAAAGGTTGATCAAGTTTTATACTTGCAAATAAATCTAAAATTTGACACATTTCATGTGTATAGTACGTGGTATAGTAGCATACAAAGAGTAGAATGGAAATCGAAACAAAAACAAAGGCAAGAGATGCAAAAGAGACTAAAAAATATAACAGAAAAAGAGGTTAAAATCAGTACTCTATTGAAGGTCACCATGGATTAAGATAAACTAAAGGTTGATCTAATCATACATTTGCATATAAATCCTAAATCTAACATATCTCATGTTTGTTGTGCACATTATAGTGAAATGCAGAACCAAGTAAAAATAATGAACAAGACACAGGGAAAGAGAAAGAGGAGTAAAAAATGAATATTTCATTGAAGGTCACCACAGATTAAGAAAACGAAAAGGCTGATCTAATTATACAATTTTGAATAAATCCCTAAGTGAATGTATGATGTGTTATAGTAACATCTATAAAGATTAAAACACAGATCCAAGCAAAAACCAGGAAAAAAGAAACAGAACATGTAGAAAATAAAGCAGACAAAAGAGAAAGTTCTCCATGGATTAAGATGAAGTACATTAATGCCTGTGTGATGTACAGTTTCTCCTGTTTGTTGTGCATGTTCATGTGCAGATCCAAGCAAAAATAATGAAAAAGTGAAAAGGAAAGAAAACAGAATAAAAGAAATGGAGAAAAAGAGAAAGGATCATATTTCACTGAAGTTCAGCTAACATCTGCCGTGTCTAAATTTGTTCAGTGTCAAACACATTTAAAGAGAACAAAAAAAGCACAAAATATCAAAAAATGAATTTTTAAAAAAAAAAGATATCCAAAAATGCAATATATCTACATTTTTTACTGTAAATTAATCTACTTGTAAAATGTATACATTTTTACATATTTAATCAAAAAAGTTAACAGCATGTATAGTATAAGAATGAACAGTGACCGTGAGATCAACAATTCATTAATTGTCTGATTTACTGTAACTCATTATTGATCAGATCTGAAATAAGCACTAAGTCACGAAAAAAGATGTTGAGTGACCAAAATAATCCAAATAAACAAAATTTAACACATTAAACAAATAATAAAAACAAATGCACTGGAATTAATTCTTAAAGAAATGACCTAAACTGAACAGCAAAGTAACAAAATTATCGCCATCAGCAACGTTATTCCCATAATAAACACAAACTAACAGGAAAGTTGAAAAAATAAAAGGATAAAAATTTAACCAAACTGAAAAAAGAAGGAACAAATTATGCACAAGATAAACTAAATAAGCCATAAAGTGAATAATATAACCCAAAAAATCAATCAAATGAAGCAAGAAAGTAACAAAATCTTCATATCACCATATTGATCAAAAATAATCCAGATAATCAAGAGGATGGCAAAAATCAACCCAACAATGATCAACATTGAAATAGAAAACCAGTCATTTAAGCTGTTTTTTTCTGTTTTAGAGGAGAACAAATACACAATTTACCACCACCATCCCCTAAAATCTACACACATGAATATGCTATTTGTGTCAGGTCAAATAAATCCCAATTCTAATATTTCTACAGTGTATAATTGACCATCTAAGAAGGGTGCTCGGAGTCAGTACTAAAGAAATAGGATCACACAAACAAACACAAAAGAAGATATTATTTGTGCAGATTTCTGTGCACTGAGTGATCCCTCCTCTCCCCTTGCAGAGATTCCTTCTATTTTTTCCGCCTTTGATCCCAGGGTGTTCAAGCACGTTGAGGTAAATTTGAGATTTTGAATTGAAGAAAGGAAAGGAAAAAAAAAAACAGAACAGAGCAAATATGGACAATATGCTGATCTTTTCAGCTCCGCCTCATGTTGTTTTTAGTGACACGAAAGAGAATCAAACACATTTGGGAGAGTGTGAAGAGGAGTGCTGTATAAGGGTGAGGCACTGATGAAGGGTAGGTGATATGGAAGTTCAGTGGACTGGAATGACGCAGGCTGAATAAAGCGGGGGTGTGTGCATGTGGCTATTTTTAGCCGCAGTGAGGAGACACACATAAGCTACATTTTCTCTGCCTTCCCACGTCACTTTACTCCACTCCAGCTCTGTTCATGTGACAGGTGCAGCCCGAGACGTTGCTGTGAACCAGAGAGGTGACAGGAATACCAAACAGGCCAAGAGGAGGAAAAACACTGCAGATCAGCGTCTCCTCACGGGTTCATGCAGCATCCAGAGGTGTCATTGTGATGGGCTGATCTCAGCACAGGCAATGCATGCCGGGAAAGTCCAGCAGCCATGCAGTAGCCAACTGGAAAGGAAAAAGGATGAAACATATCTGGGGGCTCGAAAATAATGTTAAACTATTCATATTTTCAAAAAAGGAGAAAAATACACAGTCCTTTTTTAAACATAACTGGACCTGCAACTGGATTTGTGGATATCATTGGCCTCAGTTAGTTAGGACCAGGACCGCCAGATCCACCAGAACCTTCCTGCCATAAAGTACCGGGGAGGGTGAACCGTGGCACAGACAGATAAAGAGTGTGATCAAGTGGACCTCTTTTGCACTTAAAGCAATACACACTGAAAGAGCCCATCTGGTACATGACTAAAAACCAGGGTCTGTATTCCTAAACATTCTTGTCTCAAAGCTCCTGACCTAGGACAAAAACTTCTAGCATTAAGCTTTATTTAAGAGAGAGAGCTCTTGGAGTGTCTCTGAGCCAGGTCTGAACTCAGACTTTGATCTCAGTGAGAGGAGGAGTCGAACCCATCGCTATGTCTTACACATGATTCGGAAAACTGTGACTGGCTGATCACACATGTCCAAAAAGGCTTTCAAATGAATCAGCAGGATTAATCATTCAAGACTTTAGGCATAGTACTATTTCATTCCTCCCTTATATATAATAAAGCACACTTTAAAGCTATAGACTGTTTAAAGCGCAGACCTATTATTACATTATTGCAGCTTTTTTTATTGATTCCTTGACTTTGGAGGATGACTTTGGTTTAGTTTTTAGTTTTACTAGTGCAGGTGTCTTTTAGTTAAAGCTTTGATTTATAGGATCTGACAAAACATGATGAAAAGAATTAATGAGAGCAATGATTTATACAACTATGTTTATTAATGATCTATATTGTGCAACAGTTAGTGTGCTTCTTTCTTCTGGTGTTTGTTCAAAAACCTATGGAAAATAGTTTTGTTTCTTCCAGTTTTTCAAATTTCACTTTACAAAATAGTTTATTTTCACTGCCAGATTCAACCTTTGTCTTATCTTAATAGTCTTAGTAGTTTTAACTGTAATCACTCATTCTCTTACATTTTCCTCCATTTTCTCCTCTGCTTACAAAACCCTTCCTCCTCCTCACTACTGTCTGACAGGTTGTCACTGTAAGAGCTGTTTAAAGGTTAAGATGCTGTATGAATGACTTTTGTTTTCAAAACCTCCTCTTAAGCATTCAGAAACCACACAATAAGTTTAAGAACCCATTCAGAATGTCTAGAAGTAGCTCTTTGCACTAGGAGTCTTTATAGACAGAGGCCCTGGAGTTCACAGACATGGTAGAATGAAGGATCTCATGAAGGCATTGTGAGCTGAAATTTAAAATACACATTCTACTGACAATGAGTCACTCGACAGGCTTGAACCCATGGCACAGACAGGAAGAGGATGTGTTTGCATTTAAAGCAAAAGGTGCTGAGATGAAACCAGGAATATAAAAACATGGGGGAATTTCTGAGCTGAAATTTAATACATGTGAGATTTAAAAGAACTTGTTTAACAGGAGTACAATCTGTCTCCTTTAGGTTTCACACTGAAAGCAGGGGATATTAGGGAGTCATTTGCCATGTTGTAATGTCACACATGCCCTGTTTTGTGTCGGAACAAAATTCACATAATGTTCAGTTCACAGATTGTATTAGTAGAGTATGGCGCCGCTGAGGATCCTAATAGTAGGAGTTATACAGTAATTGTGATTAAATGTTACCATGGGATTAAACTTTCAGTTATTTAAAATGTTACGACAACAGCACCGTTTCGTTGTGACATTCCGGACAAAATTGCGCTGTGCAGATTGCATCATTTACTTTATGAATGGTGAGTGAGCTGCAAAACGTGGAGGAGCTGTAGGAGAACGTGGCTTTCTGATTGGAAGGTAGGGACAGACCGCTGAAGCTCTTGTCGCTGATTGGCTGTCGGGTCCAGGGGGCGGAGCTTGCGCTTACAGCGTTGGGGTGATTTACGCTCGGTGGAGTAGTGCTACGTTTGTCAAAGGCAGAGAAACGAACCGCAGAGGAACTGACACTTGGCTGTGGTTTAACCGTTCACTCATCTTGAAGATAACGCAGATTCTCCACTGAGGAATGAGGCAGAGAAACAAATCCTGCGACATCACGCTGCAGTTTAACCGAGCTGTCACTGCCTGATCCGTGGACGTTTCATCCTCCCCGCGTTTTCACAGTCAGTCAGGGGATGGATCAGCAGCAGACGGGCCTCTGTAGCTTTGTCCCGGGTCGGGCTGCAGGCTGCGGAGCGGGGGTGTCCTCGAATCCGCCCACTATGCGTCTGTCCATCGTCTCCACTACGGGCAGCCCGGTGGAGCTCACTGTGCCCCGAGGAGAGACGGTGGAGGGACTGAGGACACGTGTGTCCCAAAGGCTCAGAGTGCACACTGACAGGATGTTTATCCTGCACAAAGACAGGTGAGCTGTTTTTATACTGCATATGTGCACCTTGCAGAGTTAAACCCCAAGCTTCAAGATTTTTAATTATTAATGTAGAGAGATCAACAGGTGATTAACCGAATCTGATTCCTTTACAAATGAAGGCAACTGACTGCAGGGAAACTGCTGGACTTAGGTGTAGCAGATGACAGCAGACTGACCCTTGTCCCTGTTATTGAAGCAGGCTTGGTGAGTGGAGTGAGTGAATGCTCATCCAGCCGTGGTAGCAGAAAGATTTGTGTGTACTCTTCAGTATTTTGACAAGACCTTTTTGTTCTACTTTTATTGCCACAGTCGACTAGCAGAGCTGACAAGGGTATAATGGATGTTTTGGAAAGTTTAACAGAAGTTCAGGTAAGACTTTGGTTAAATGTTTTACAAATCAATCAATCAATCTTTATTTGTATAGCGCCAATCATAATCGCCGATTATCTCTAGGCGCTTCACAATTCGAGGCCGAAACCTCATGACATGCTGCACAGAGTTAGACATGATCTCAATGCATGAATGGAATGTCCCTTCAATCACCAGTGAATTACAGGTCTAGAATTCATTTTTGTTT
This sequence comes from Pseudamia nigra, assembly GCA_029823295.1. Classification (NCBI taxonomy): domain Eukaryota; kingdom Metazoa; phylum Chordata; class Actinopteri; order Kurtiformes; family Apogonidae; genus Pseudamia; species Pseudamia nigra. The sequence goes on from JAQQAE010000523.1 coordinate 12,425, forward strand.
TCTATGTGCATATGATTCAGCAGTATTGGGGGGAGGGGGGGGGACTCCACACATTCTTATTTACACATAGATTCAAGATTGCATCTCTTCATCTAATTGCTGACAAGGTTTTCCAACAACACACAAATATATAAATATATAAAGCTTTGTCCTTCACTCAAAGGGGGAGGAAAGCACTGGTAAGGTTTAGTTAAATCTTAAGTGTTTTTTCCTGGCTCTCTTGCAGATCAGTGACTTCCTGTCTGGTCGCTCCCCTCTCACCATTAACATGGGAATTGGTGCCCATGTGATGTATGTGCAGCTCCAACTGTCTGCACAGAATGTGGCTGAGCTGCAGCACCGGGACTCTGTGGTTCAGAGCAGCACCAAGCTTCAGCCTGACGTTCCTCCAGACACCGTGAACCAACCTGGCAATGCACCAGCCTACTGTCACACAAACACCTTTGTCTCCACTGGCTTGAACTCTCCTGACTCTACAACTCCGATCCAACATGACAAACCAAAACTTGGAATATCCCTCAACTCAACAGATTCTACCTCCCAGTTATCCAACGGCATCCACACTGTGAACTGTCATCACCAGTCCTGCCTTCCTCATTCTAAACATCCCCATCATCTTTCAGCCCATTCTTTGCCACATCCCAGCTCTCCACTGCCAGCGACCACTCCAGTCTTTCCAAGTGGCCCTACTGGCTCCAGTTCTGGACCGCCGAGCCCACTCCCAGCCTCAGCTTTCACACAGGTTCGCTATTCTACAAGAAATGTTTGCAGTTTTTTGTTGTGGATGTTCAGGAATTACCTTGTTGTTTTTTGCTTCCCAGAGTGATCGTCACACCCTATCAATGCCGGAGCCCTGCAAAAAGCCAGGAGCTGTCATAGAAAGCTTTGTGAGCCACACTCCAGGGGTGTTTTCTGGGACTTTCTCTGGTAAGTTGTCATTGGCATGTGAACAAAAAAAAGTAAGACACCACTCAAAATTTCCACATCTGAATCCCACTGAAAACCAATGGAACATGATCCAGAGGGAGATGGATGGTCAGAGGTTGCAAAAAGCACCAACAGCCATGTGGGAATTAGAGGAGTAGGCCTATGACACCATGCACTAAAGTGAATGTCCACCATATCCTGATTTCTATGTGTTCCTAAGTTAAAACATTAGTGATGTGTTGTTTAAATTGAATATGACCTTATTTTCATGCATTGTTGATTATTTGACACCTTATCATTTAAAGAAGTACTATGAGGAAATAAATAAATGTTAATTTTACCAAAATATTTACCTCACTTGGCTCATAAATTTTCAGGGCCTCTGTCAGACAAAAAAATGGCAGATCACAATTAGTCCTGTCAAGACAAGCTCATATTTTCAGTGTTTTTCATGTTTTACTAATATTCTCTTCTCTCATGCTGACCACATCTTCCCATCAGGCACTCTGGCTCCTCAGAGTCAAACAGAGATCAGTCACCCTCGACGTGGCATCGCCATCATCATCCAGATCCTCAATGACCTCCTCCGAGCTGCCTGCCACCACCAGGGGGCCCCAGCCCACCTTTCCCAGCTCCACAGGCCAGTTTCAGACATCCCACCAGTCAGTCCAGGGGTCGCAGCCGAGGATCCTAGGGAGGCACAGAACAGACCACTAGAGACCCAGAGGGCTTCAGGTAAAAGCAGCATGATTTTATTTTTATATTTTGCAAACAGCCCCGAAAATAAATGTAGCTCATTTTCCACAAGTGCAAGTAACTCATGATAGAGCATGAAGACCAATTTAACCCCAAGCTTGTCTTTTGAAGAAGATCCAGCTTTTCATGCATGGTGTCCACTACACTGGCCTACAGAGATGAACTGACAGTAACAAGGTGGCATTAAATTTATTGTAAAGGCAAAAAACAAAGCAAAATGCAATAAGTGAGTGACTAATTTGGAACAATACAGGAAACGAATGATACAAAATAAGGAAAATGAATACAAGTGGACGAAATGGGAGGAAAATGTGTAAACCATTTAAGAAAATGAACAAAAAATAAATTAGCTGCAACAAAAAATAAATTGGCTGCAACGAGAACAAAAATCAACAACATAAGTAGAAATATAAGCAAAATCAGCAAAATGATCAAGAAGTTGTGAAGGAATGAACAAAAAAGGAGAAAAATTTAAAAAAAAAATCAAGTAAACGAATCAAATTGGATGCAAAAAGAACAATGAACTGTTACAAAATGAACAAAAATAAACCAAACAGTCAGAAAATTGCTTTAAAACAACAAAAATTAAACCTTTTCTAATATATATTTTTTTCTCTATTTCTCTCGTTTGCTGAGTTATTGCTCTTTGTGTAATTATTCAGACAAACTAAAGCCATAGTATTTGCAGTAGCAATCACTATTTGGCCTTTTATATTCCACTATAACAAAAAGTTCTCTACAAATCATTTGGCTGATTCATAATTTTGTTTTTCTACATTATCAAATAAACTAAAGTATAATCATGATTGTATTTCACTAAACTGACATGCCATGATGTAGTTGATTTAACTATTTTCAACCCTTACATTGTTCCAAATAAGGAATATTAAAAGATTGTTTGGAAGTAGCACAAGACTGAAAATGTCTTGTACTGTAATTATAAAAGCGTAAAATCAAAAAGTTTGTTCATTAATGCATGAAAGGGTTGACAATATTTGTTGATGTGGAGAAGCTCAAGTAACTCCATGTATGAACATTTATGACGAAGCCTGCACAATAAATCGCATCTCTATCATAATCTCAATATTGCCCCAAAATAATCACAGAATGACTTCATTATCAAATCTTGCAGCCATCTTCATAACCATTTTTAATGCATTTCCACATCACCTTTAAATATAATTTTGAATACATATAGAACCGGCTGTTTTGAAGAGATGTCAGCTGTATTACTCTGTCTACAACAGACACAATAAATGCTTTTAGGTGCAATTAAAAGGGTATCTTTTTCACTTTATTATAGGCTCAAGATATGCAGAGTTAACAGATACACATAGTAAAAATACAGCTGATCTAAAACATCTAAGTGTTCAGTAAATTATCAAACCACTTGTGTGATTGAAGATGTTCTAATATGGCACATTTTGAAACCCGTGCAGTCAAAAACTCACTGCGTATTACATTATTTTGACGTATTTTACACAGTTTGTCAATTTTCTTCCCTTTTATTACCACTGATACAGACTTCCTTATCTTTTATTCATTGGTTGCTTTATTTACTGATTAAATGTAAAGTGTTGTGTTTATAGCCACCCATGTGGCTTCTCTTCTCTTCTACATTTTATTTAACATTGTTCATGTTTGTGTGAGCAAATGTTAATGTGCATTTTAATCATTTATTGACAGGGTTTCTACACTCAATTTATTTTAATTTGCAGCATTAAATAAATAACAATCGACAGTAAATTAGCACAATAAGCAATAAGAAATCAACAAAATGAACAAAACTAAGTGAATAAGGAACACAAATTCACCTCAAAAATACAAAAACAAAAAAATGAATGAAATGATCCCGCAAGTAAATAATAAATTAAGGAGAATGAACAAAATAATGTACAAATTCAGAAAAAGTGACCAAAATAATAAGCAAAATGACTAAAATAATCCACAAATTTACCAAAAAGTGACCACAGTAATCAACAATAAAACTGAACAAAATATCCCACAAAGTTAACAAATCTACATTTTCCAAGAGATGAGTTCAGTGGGGAAAAAAACGACAAATATTAAGGCATAGCTTTAAATCTCAGAAAACTGGACATTAACTCAAATATTTGTGGGAATTAAGGCCTGACAATTGGAGACTTTTTTGAATGTTTTGAAGGCCTTATTTTTGTACACTTTAGGACATTTGAAGGCTTTTCAGGACCTGCAGAGAGTTTGAATGACAAACCTTTCTTTTTGTGCGTCATATCTAACTCCAGCTGTTTGCTGTCGCTCCTGCAGGTGAGGAAAGCCTCCGCCTCCACTCAGCCACAGACGAGAATGAGAAGCTGCACTGTAAACTGGAGCACCTCCAGTTTTTGATGCATCAGAGGCGTGCTCGCAGGCGGGCCCGTAGAAACTCACATCTGTTGCAGACGTCTCGCCTGCATCGTCGCCAGCATCCTTATGGACAGAAAAAAACCCACATACTGTCACGGCAGCTCGTGGACGAATAAGGGCTCGTCGTCTGTTAATCAGAATCTGTAGATCAGTGTGGAACCATCCAAGGCGCACCTGTGACCTGGCATTGTACAACCCCAGGCAGACACCTAACCAGGGCATCCACAGGTCCTTAAAATGTTTCCACATGCTCAGTTGTTCCTTTTCTTTGTCAAAGGGAATTGAGTCCTTCTTTTTTTAAACATTTTTTGTGCATTTTTCTTTTTGGCCCATTTTCTTGATTAATTTGTTCAGTTTTTTTTTTTTGTTTTTTTTGCTCATCTTCTTTATTTTTTCAATTTTGTGGAATGTTTCTGTTCATTATTTTGGTAAGTGTGTGGGTTTCTTTGCCCTTTTGTTTGTTTTCCTGATTACTTTTTTTCAATATTTTGCTTATTTTGTTAATTTTGTAGAATGTTTTTGGGGGGGTTGTCAGTTTGTTGATTGGCTTGGTCTTTTTGTCAGTTTTTAATTAGTTTAATCAGTTGTTAATTTTTTGTATTTGTCACTCATTTTGTTTATTTTTTTAATTTTTTGAAATGTTTTGGTCATGTTTTTTAGTTTGTGGATTACTTTGGCCTTTTGTGTTCATTTTCTTGAGCATTTTGCTCAATTTTTTTGCTAATATTGTTTATTTTATTAAATATTATGAAGAATATTTTGTTTCTATTTTGCTTAGTTTGTTTATTGCTTGGTTAGTTTATGGATTACTCTGACCGTTTCTTCATTTTTTTTCTTGTTAATATTTTGGCCAATTTGTTGATTACTTTTGTCTACTTTAGTCTTTTTTGACTATGCAGAATAGTTTGGTGTTTTGCTCTTTTTGTTCATTTTGGACCATTTAGTTTAATATTTTGGTCTTTTTTTTTGTCAATAGTTTGTTCATTTTGTTCTTTTATGGCCCATTGTTTGGAATCTTTTTTTTTAATTTTTTTGCTCAATTTGTTCATTTTTTTTTGTCAATGTTGTGAAACTTTTGGTCTTTTTGTTCATTTTTGTGGGTTATTTTGTCAGCATCATTTGTTTATACATCATCTGTTTGACATTTAAAGAGTCAAATACAAAAAAATTATGTGTGCATTAAATGTGATTCGAATCATGTGCTCCCAATAGTTCTAAATGATTCATTTTTAGCCTAAATTCCACATTCTCTGACTTTTTCCTTGTCATGTTGCTGGCAAAAAAAATGACAGGTTGTATACTGTATTTTCACATCACTGGACAAAACATGAAATATATTGTGCTCATACTTTCTACACAGAAAATCAAGTCAAAGTCAACTGAAGCAGCAGCGTGTCACTTTTGAATGTGCATTTTCTCTATCTGAACTTGATCTTATATGACGTTTGTACTGTCGACATTTGGACAAAACTCAAGAGTAGCTCAAAGTCATCTAGTTGTTATTGTCTAAGTGTATTTTTGTCACGTTTTTAAAGACAATGGGTGTCATCATGTAGCAGAGTCACAAACGTCTTGTGTCCATGTAAAAACTTTCAGTTTGTTTGTCCTTGTATTTCAAAGCCTTAACAGTGGTGAATGTAATCCGTCCAGTGTGTTCTCTTGAATGTTCCTCTGAAATGTTTTACTTTTATGCAATATTGAAATGTAACTGCAAAAGAAGACAGGAAAATATTTAGCAATGAATAAAGAAAGAATGTAACTTAAAGCATGCACATTTATTATTTAACAGAAAAGAGCACAATAATCCATGAAAGGAGCAAAACTACTTTTTCTTTTACAAAGACATGACCACAAATGAATAAAATAACAATTTACAACTATGAAATGTTCAGTCTCTGTAGAGATTGTGTGGAATTGTTGTTGTTGTTGTTGTCCTTTCGGCTGCTCCCCTCAGGGGTCACCACAGCGAAATACCAATGATTCGCATGTTTGATCGGAGTCAAAATAGTTGATCTTGCTGGAAAACTGCAAGAGTTAAATTAACTATTCAATGGAGTACAGTAGTAATCAAAGGATCAAAGCACTGTTGTTGCCATGGTAACCACATATTCCGGTAGAGGTCCCCATTCATTTCCTATGGGAAAAAAAATTGTCAAAAAAGCTTAATACTTTAAAAATTATAAAGGTTAGAAAAATGAAAAGCAACAACAGAGATGTCCTGAATAAGCTGCTGGCCATATGAAGTTTGTATCGGACAAAAAAAATGTAGGATCAGTTTAATGACAAAAAACGTACGGAAGTGGAAGAAGATGGTAGAATTATGATATTAAAGACTGAAGAAAACAATAGTTGCTGGATTACTGAATGACTCAACAATCCCACTAATTAATGATTGTAAAGGTCATGTAAAGCACATATTTGTAGAGACAAAAGTTACATATCATCTAAATGGACAAACTACTGGTGGAAAGGATTATCTTTGCAGTTTGCTTTGGATTGTTGTATTGCTGGTAAGTCAAAATCAAGGCCAAATTTGTTTGAGGGTGAAGATTTCACCCAGGTTACACTGTCAGTCAAACATTTGAACATGGCTTCTCGTTTATTTTTATTATTTTCAAAATTGTAAACATTAATACTAAAAACAAACACTATCTGTGATGCTGTAAATTTGTGGTTCCTGAGGCTGGTAATTCAAATAAACTTATCCTCTGCAGCAGAGGTAGCTCTTGGTCTTCAGTTCCTAAGAAAGTCATCATTGCTTCATCACAGCATTTCATGGTTTTGGCGACGACACTGAAGGCCCTCTAATATAAGAACAGGCTTCGGTGACTGCCTTGTGAATCTGATGAAAGAATGCCATGAGTTTGCAAAGCTGTCATCAAACTACGTGCCTACTTTTTACTATCTATAATACAGTGGTACACCGGCTAACAAATGCTTCCAGTAATGACAAATTCGGGTACCGAAGAAAAAATTGGCCAAAAACTTGACCCGACTACCAATAAAAATTCGTTCAACAAAAGAAGATAGACGTGTCTACGCCCAGGTCACGTCTGGGTCTCGGCCGAGTATAAACGCAAACCTGAACTGAGCGTTGTATATTTGCCTTTTTTAAATAAAATAATTTGTCATCATTTGTGAGAAGGCTTGTGCAATCTATGAGGAACTGCAGTTCCACAGAACCACCTGCCAGCCCTGACTGGTTCACCCGGTTCAAGAGACGTACGGGAATTCATTCTGTCGTCAGGCACGGGGAAGGGGCAAGTTCTGATTGGGAGGCAGCCGAAGAGTTTGTTAAACGCTTCCAAAAGCTTCCTCAACAACTGTTTAATTGAAACAAAACAGGACTGTTCTGGAAGAAAATGCCACGGAGAACATTCATCACTGCCGAGAAGAAACTACCGATGAAAGACCGATTAACCGTGGCGTTTTGCTGCAACGCGAGTGGGGACTGCAAAATTAAACCTCTCCTCATTTACCACTGAAAACCCCCGTGTGTTTAAGACTCACAAAATCATGATGGAGAACTTACAGGTGATGTGGCAAGAAACACGCACAGCAAGGAACTCACAACTGAGGAAATCCAGGAGTTACAGATGCTGCAGCAACAGGAGTTTCAGCAGCTCAGCAGCAGAGAGGGGGGATGAGGAGTGAATGACATTTGCATGACTCATTTTCATAACATTTTAAGGAGTAGGCAGAGGCAAACCTCTTTGGATCGCTATTTCAGTAAAAGATCACTGTCTACTGAAAGTGGTGATGCTGGAAGTGTGGTGAAACAGGCCAAAACCAATGAATAAAAATCCAAGTGTGGGGAAAAATCAGAAAAAAAAAAATTTTACAAAACAATAAAGATTTTTTTTTTTAAATCATAAAATAGAAAAATTTAAAAAATAGTGTTAAGATAGTGTTAAGTTCTTTCTTTGATTAAGTTTGCTGTGTAGTTTAGTTCGTTTAGTACGTTTAGCTCTCCCTCCTCCTTCCTACTCCTCCTCTCTTCCGCTGCCATCACCATCAAGCTTCACCTGCACTTCGTCTCATCCTCCTTGGGTAAGTGTCATTCTAAGTCATTTTAGAACTAATTTCATGCATTCCATTTCAGATAATTAACATAACTTCCTTTTCAAATAATAATAATGAATAAATGTGCACGTATGGGTGTGTAATACATGCTTTATATGGGAGTTTGTCATGGGTCCAGAACGGATTAATTGGTTTTACATGTATTCCTATGGAAAAACTTGCTTTGGCTAATGAATGATTCGCCCAATGAACGTGACACCGGAACGGATTGAATTCGTTAGCCCTTGCACCACTGTATAAAACATGCTCTGGATTGTTTAACACTTTGTTTACTACATAATCCCATACATGTTCTTTCACAGTTTGAATGTCTTCAGTATTAATGTACAATGTTGAAAATAATACCAATAAAGAAAAAACACTGAAGGAGAATGCCTTTTGGAAATCCTCTTGACTGGACATGCCATTTTTTGTAAATCTTTGAAATAAAATCCCGAAAGCCAAAATACCAAAAACGTATTCATCGACTTTTTTTTCAATAGCTGTCGTGTCTCTGCCAGTGCAGTAGGGGGCGCTGTGGACTCCATGTGCCTTTGAACAAAGACGAAGAGAAGAGCAGTGCGGAGAAAACCGGACTGATCTTTCTCCTCCTTCTCAGTCGACCCGCTCCTCCTGCACGCTGCATCTCGTCTCTACTAGTGGAAAGGTAATCTTCCCCCATGTTTGCATTCATCTATTTAATTTACTCTCATTTTGTATATACAATTTCTATGTGTATTTGCAGTGAATGGGTAAAATGTTTAGTACATGTTAAAATGTGTAATACTTGACGTAGCTTTAAGTTAATTCATAATTATAAGAATCTTTATAACTATGATTAAAAATTGTATTTCTAATAAGTGTCGTTTAAGTGTGAATCAAGAATAAGCGCGTATCTCCGAAAGAGGATAAGATAGGAGCGCGAAACAAAAGCAAGCGTGAGCAGGATGTCTGTGTAAAATGGCGCTGAAAGATAAAGAGCTAACGCTAATGCTAGGCAATAACGCGGATCGTGGCGTGTCGTGTAGGCTTTAAGGCCTACTTACGCGATTGGCTTCTGAAGGCCTAATGCCTCCAGAAAGAAAATATATTTACTGAATCTAACTTAAATCTACTTTTGTGTATCGAAGTTAAAGCGCCGACTAGTTTGCGCTCTCACACAATAAGGATCGCTATCTTGAAAGGCTGTTCAGGCCTGACCTACTTTTTTCTGCGGAGGAAACTGGCGACGCTCGGCAGTTTTTTTTTTTTTTTTTTTTTTTTTTTTTTAAAGTGCAGCTAACTCGTGAAGCAGTGGTGACTAATTTACTTTTTTCTTTAACTCTTTCCTTTCCTGGTATTTATTTCGCAGATAGTCTAAAGATGTCGGACGAAGGTAAACTCTTCATCGGAGGCCTGAGCTTCGACACCACCGAGGAGTCTCTGGCTGCGGCCTTCGGAAAATATGGCACCATCGAAAAAGGTAAATCCGCCGGTCGAGTCCTCCATTTTGCCCACCATTGAATTGACGAAGGCGGATGATTAAATTGTTTAAATACCTTTCTTCCCAGTGGACGTCATCAGAGACAGAGAGACGGGAAAATCTCGTGGTTTCGGCTTTGTTAAGTACGATAATCCAGATGACGCCCGAGACGCTTTAGACGGAATGAACGGAAAGGTAAGAAATGGCAGACAAAGAACCCAGGGCATTTGCATATTCCATTCACCTCAAGCCACCATTTCTACCTACTCCCATTCACGCTGAAACACGTGCTGCACGGATTTAACGGCTTTGAAGTTTTCTCTGCATCCGTTTCAATTTAACTGCGTTTTAATTTTTACAAATGTTTTACTCAGGAATTACCCTTTGATATTCTATTATATTTCTACATAAATTACATAGTGTTTATGCCAGAACAGGAGGGGCTCTAATATATTCTTGAACTGTAGAAGTAATTGAGGGAATTATTTGTAATGTAAATAATTCTCTTGTATTAAAAAAAATTGAGTGATTTCACAGAAGTTGACACATGGCATTTAAAGGACTACAGATGAGGTAGTTGTAGCATTTGGGTGAGACATATACCTCAAAGGCTGCTCCTGTGTTGCAGACGCTGGATGGCCGTCCTATTCGTGTGGATGAAGCAGGAAAGGGTGGACGTCCCAGAGGAGGTGGATACGGGGGTGGCCCTCGGGGTGGCAGGTTCGGCAGCTCACGAGGCAGAGGCAGCCGTGGGTCTTATAGAGGTAAGGGCTAGCAGAGTGTAAGTTGGAGTTGCTTAACGTGTGCTCGGTCACTTATGACTAAATGCGTGCGTCGTCTTCACAGGAGGTGGATACAGCAGTGACAGGGCGTACGGTGACAGGTCATCATACAGTGACAACAGGAGTTACGGTGAAAGAAGCTTTTCCAGTGGCGACAGGGGTTTTGAAAGACAATTTAGGAGTGGCGGATACCCTTCTGGCGGTGGCTGCAGAGACAGGTAATGCATTTGAGGCTTGGGTAGAGATGCATGTACACGTAATTGTGTGTATACATTAACTCTTGATGTGTCCACCATTCCCTAGGAATCAATATGAACGAATGTCCTACCGCGATGGATATGACGGCTATGGTGGTAAGTATTAATATACATTTATACTGTGTACACATGTTGGGGCTGTCAATTTCAAATTTTGTAGTAACACCAGATGAAACTACAGTGTGCTAATTTTATAGATGACTAAGCCAGTATAAGGACTACCGTACTAAACTGATACACAGGTGGATTTAAGACGTCATTACATTAGGTGTCAAACATTGACTTAAATGAGACTTGCAGCCCCAACATACGCAGACACTATCCCTCAGTTTTGCAGCCTAAGCAACACCTTTTTGCATAGGTTACCTACTTGTGCTAGCCCCTACCCCACTCTGATAAAGAGGCTGGCAAACAGTTTCAACCTCTAGTACATGTGTAATTGTACCTGTTCTGAGTAATAGATAGATCTCGTATCACAGCTCATGGAGCCCCCTGTGCAAAAAAAATTGAGGGAGGGTTTTTGGACTGTCTGGTGGGTTGATTGGGATTTTGTGAAACTCCAGTGTTGGAAACTTTCAGTGTCTTTACCTGTGTGCCCGCTTCTTATCCTCAGCTACACACGAGTAAACATCTCCCTGATTCAAGATCATCACTTGGCTGGCTGTATTTCAAAGATGCGCTCCTCAAGAAAATTGTCCACGTGTTATTGCTGACCTCCGTTTTTGTAGTTCTGTTGTAGTAGCTCAAGCATCTTAAAATTGTAGCCATGAGTTTTGGTCATTCCCTAACAATCCATGTTTAACAGTAATCATTTCAACATTTGCCTGGTTTGATTGGGCATCTTCATTCCTCTAAAATGTTGACTAAAAGACATCTATGTGATCTGACTATTCCTGTATTGTCCCTAAGTGGGGAGCCCACACTGGTTTCCCACATGGCTTTTTGTTGAACAGCCACTACCGTTGCTGTGGACTTCTTGTCCGGCACGTTAAAGTGTTTGATCCCCTTTTACTTTTTTATATGTTTGAATAAATGATGGGGCTACTTGGGTTTTTTTTTCTTTTTTACAATTTCTCTTCTGAAGTCCGACCTACCTCCTGCCAGGTTTTAAAATGATCGAAAAAAGCTATCATTTACCTTAAAATACTTTTGGGGGGTTTTATGCTAGACTCGTTTTTAATTTTAAAAACTTGGTTTAGTTTAGGATCCTGTATGTTCAATTTCCCAAAAGAGTGAATTCCTTTCAGAGTGACCCACACGTCCGAAGTGGCCAGCTGTTCATGAAGTTGCAAATCGCAGCATGCTACGGTCTGTCCAAGGTATCTTCTGTGCTCTGCTCAACGTCTGCATTTTTAAAAGTGTGCTGTAAAAACGACTAATCTTGTTTAAGTGATCGAAGAAATGTAACTTCGTTTCCCCAAAGTATAATATCTCAACCGGGAACAGTTTTGTACTTTATGTTCTTTGTATGATCAGCATTTTTTTTTTCTTGTCAGTTTGGCTTCATGGAGCCTATTAAACAGACTGTGGAAAATAACCTTGATTCCTTTGCCTTTCAAAACTCTACACATGGGGGAGTTGAGCAGAGATGTGCTCATTTCTGTAATTATGCGTGAGAACCCATTACTCCTAAATTTACAAATGAATTTTCAAAATTGCCAATTTGCTGTAAGCTGTTTCATCAAATAAAATGGAGTGATGAGCTTTAATTTGGAAACTTGGCCTTGGAAATTTAAGTAAAGACTCACTGAAATTAAGTAAAGTTCACTGCTGGTCTTGATGCCGATTTGAAAACCACAGTTTGGCCCTAAGTTTTCTCAAATGGAATGAAATCCATACCTTAAGTACTGTTGAATCTTTGAGGTTTGGATGTTGGAACCTGTAAAGTGGCCCATATGAATACTGGGAAAAATCCGCTGGTGTCTGGTCATGTTAATCCTTCGTTACATTCAAGAGGTCAGCTACTTCAAAAACCTACAAGTCCTTGGAGAGTGAAGTGTTGCGCCTACCAACAAGTGCTCCTCAGAGATGAAAGCTGCTCTTGCCTAGGTCATATGTGGAGAGAGTAGGCCAATGCACGTGAGGTAAAAATCTCCTTTTGCTTTGCTCACATCCTTCAAACTCAGTTTTCATTTGTTTCCATGAATACCTTCAAGTTAGTCGCTGTTTAGTCCTCTGCTTCACATGTTGCCTACAAACACCATGGTCTCTTCCAGATTTTGCTTCTTAAAGACTAAAATGTTTCTGTGGAGCTCCTGGATTTTAGCGTTTCACCCTCTCGAGTCCACCAAAGCATTGACCTCTGACTTGTGGGTAGTATTGTGCTCAGACCACCTGTCTCACTGCATTAGTTTTGAAATTTACTCCAGTAATGTCCCACAGCAGTCCTAATTGATGTATAAAGGTCTCTAGACTGTATTCAGTTTCTCTTTGCACTCTTAAATATGACTAAATGGTGAGTTTTCAGACTCATGTACAGTATAGTGTTGCATGCATTTTGTTGTGACATGTCAAACCTTAAGTGACGTGGCTTAATCATGTCTTCTCTTCCTCAGGTTGAATTGACTGGAGACCTCTGGATTTCCTCTTCACAAATTAGACCTACAGCCTTCAATGACAGAGGGTAGCTATCAGGTAAATTGCTTTGTGCTTATCTCAGCAAGCATTTATTTGAGTTGTGTAGTCTGACACTTATTTTCTTTTTTCAGGCTTGCAGTGAGGCAGCTGAGAAGTGGCTCCTACAGACCAGAATTCAGAGCCTCAGCGGTAGTGTTGGCTTTATTGAAGGATGCCTGAAGTTATGGCTAATTCAGCTACGGATGGGTTTTAAATGCATATAGAAGAATCGTACTACTGTACATATGATTGCACAAAGCTCAATTTCAGATTTTTACAGTTTGTGTAATTCTAATTTTGGTACAGTAATGTCAGTGCAAGAACTGTGGTCTGTTTAATTACAAAAATAAAAGTTTGAGAGACATTAACTGCCTGCTTACTGTGTTGCAAATTTAGTCAGGTGAACCATGAATATGAATATTTACATGTTGCAATAATTGGGACAGTAGTCACAATATACTTTAACATATTTTGCATACAATTACAGCTAAATTATACATGTATTGAGATCTTTAAGCCTGTGTGACATTTGAAGGTGGCTGTATAACCCAGGTATTTAACTGGCATGCAGTAAGTTTCACTCATCTATGAAATTACAGCACTGCTAACTCTGTAAAGTTATGGTTTCTGTCCCTTTTTAGTCCACTAGTTTAACTACAGCTATCCCAGTTCACGCCACCATCAAAACATGGATTTTAGGCTTTTAAGAGCTGCTTACCAAGAGACTGGTTAACATCCAGAGCTGATTCTCAGGCACCTTCGTCATGTAACAAGCTATAATTGGTTGTTTTAGATTCTCTGAAGTGACATTTTTCAGTTGGGGCACACAATATGCTAATTAGACAGATATGTACACAGTGCATTCAGAATGACCTGTGTTGGTTTTGCCACAGAGTTGAGATGTGGCCCATTAAAGATCTCAGATGAGTGCTTTGAAGCAAATACTTCTCATGAAGGGGGAAATTACACTATTTCCATTAATAATGTAAGTGGATAAGCAGGTTTTTGGATACTAGCAAAAAAATACCTAGTGTTCAAAAAGGGGAAAAAGTGGACCTTCCAGACAGTGTTTAAAGGACAAAGATAACCTCTGTACATCATATTTGCTTTCGTTCAGGGGAAGATTTGACTAAAAGCAGCTAACAATGTTGAGAGAATTGAATATGAGGAAACTGGAATGGATCACTATGGACAACACATTAGTGCCAAATACTGTTGCTGCTGTTGAGAACGCACATTAGCAAATGAAAAGCATTTATTGAGAGCACTTGACAATAATTCAGAAATGGGTCTGAAGAAAAAATGTGTAAGATGCACTTTTTTGATTTTCAATTCACACAAAACACACAATAATGGATGTGGTACAGAAAAAAATGATACTTTAATATTGAACAATGTACATGTACAAGCTGGTTTGAGCAAGGGTTCACGTCCACATGATACTACACGTACCACATGAAACCATAACGCTTGTGCAAAAGCTCTTCACGTGGTCGGAGGTTGAAGAGTTCCTCTGGTACAGGGGTGACCCAGCGGTCTGTGTGGAATACGCTCTCACCAACCTGCATGAGGTTTAGAATTCACACACTTTCAGTGCAGATAAGTGATCATAGTCTTCCCCTCAATATACATCGAACTCTTTAAATACAAACAGGCATTATTATTATCATCAACTAAATACAACTTTGGAAAAATGTGAAGTTATTTTAGAATGCTCAATGAATAAATACCATCTTCTGAATTATGGCCAAAAGTAAATATAAGTCATGGTGTGTTCATGTCTATTTACTGTTAAGTGTGCTACATCCAGTTTTCAATTAACTGTTGCTTACATATATTGACTACTGTTACATATGGTATGAGCATTACCTTTAAAACGTATTGTCATTAAGGGTAGACAGCAGTTAGAAATCTTAGAATCTCAATTTAGTGCACAAGGGTTTCAGGAAAAGGCTGAAATGGTTCTTACAGGTCTCCTCATAACAGAAAACCCCTTTTTTACCTTCCAGCCTGGGACATCCTTCATTAGAATCGCCTCCTCTTCCAGGTTTTCCCTCATCTGTCGTAATGTCCTGGCCAGAGGGATATTAATGTTGCATTAGAAATGACCCTAGGTAGTTAGGAATTAATGTAAAGCAGATGTAGGCGAGTTTCTCTTACATGCGGTCTTGCTCCGCCTGCAGCAGGGGCATCAGAGCTATCCTGGCTTCCATCTCCTCAATCTGCAAGCGCCTGCAACCAACGAACAAAAGCAAAACATCAACACCCAACAAATTTTAATCGAAAGTATGACTATAAGGATTTTCCTACCTCCTTTCTCTGTTCCACTTAAAGAGCCTCCAGTAGCCAAACACCATGATACCGATGCCAATGCCGAACATGCTATATCCTGTTGATTTAAAGATTCATCAGTAACTGCTGCGTTTGTGTCCCATTCCAAAACTTCAAATTACTTTTAGTATAGAAGTTATGCTATTAAGTCATGTTATTTTAGATTTTACATATTACATGAATCTTCATGCAGGCGGAGTGTCATAGTCTGCTAGTTATCTTAGCAAGTTTCAAAGATAACAATTAGCTACATTGTGCATTTTCAAATTAAAAGGGAGGACACGCGTTCTTCCAGTTTTGGAAGTAATGACACAACACAGCTTTTTAATGTTTGAATTTTTTAAAAAAAACTGTCTTCTGTTCTGTGTCAAACCCACTGACGCTTCATCGTTAGCACTAGCCGCCGTTGAGTACATTTTTAAAGCCATGTAACCTGTCCACATTTTGCAAACTCTGCACAGACTTTCATGTTCAGTTAGACGATAACTGTGGTGTAAGTACCCGAAAGTCCTCGTTTCGGCAGGTTTCTCTTGTAGTCAAAGGCAGCATATCCTCCCGGAGGAGGCATGTCCTGCTTCACCTTGGACCCCGCCATCTTCCTCCAGCCTTCTCTCCTAAACACGACGGTGACGTTGCTGATCCAACTCTTCTTCTACTGTATAAAATAACGGTCAGTGGCTCTCTACCGCCCCCCGCAGATTCTATAGAAAATATGGCCTTCATCTATAGCCAGCTGTAGTTCCCAGTCCTGTTCAATTCTACGTGGGGCAGCGCAAACTTCATGCAAGTATTGTATAGATGTTTGCGTTTGAGTTGTGTTGCGCGTTGCATATTACATAGTCTGATCCTTCAACAATTCATGACCACTGCCCTTGCATTGCAGGCGTCTTAAGCCCACCACGATCGTGCTCTGAAGTTAGAACCTTCTAGAAATCACGGAAATACGAAGATTGAATATTATGTGGTCATCAGGTTTAGTGTGCTAAAGGGGAGGCAAAACATTTATATCAATCATTCGTCTGTGAATTTTTGTTCCATTTGACGCCTCTTCAGTGAGGAATTAGTAAGGAATTTAATGATTCAGTCCTCAGGATAAATTCCATGAGCTCCAAAAGTACTTTTTTTTTTGAAAAAATAAAAATGGACGTATGATAAGTCACGTTTCCGTACCATAGTTTTGTTGTTTTAGCAGATTATGACCACAAACGTGTATTTCTCAATCACAATAGAACACATGAAAAACATTTCAATTGCTACTCAATGGAGTGCCAGTATTGACTCTAATCTCTCTCTTAAATATTTTGTCAATTATTCTGGGCAGAAAATATGCCACAGGAATGGACATCAGGCTAAGCATGGATTTTTGAATTAATGACTGCTGTCAATACCATGCACATATTCTGTATTTTTATTTCCGACAAAAAGAAACCAAAGGTGGATATCTGCAAGTTATACCCCATACAAAAAAAACCTATGCCAGATCATACATGAGAATCATTGGTATTTCGCTGTGGCAACCCCTGAGGGGAGCAGCCGAAAGGAGATTACTTTTTGTGCATGGTCATTATAATCTTACAGCACCGCCACCAAGGTGCACAAAACTTTTATACAGCACTGTTGCATAAAACATTTTAAGTATTTTACTTTTTAATGGTAAGAGATGAGATGTATAATATTAGGCTAGGTTCACATGGACAAAAACAGCACCAAGTAAACAGAAATGAACAAAACATTGAAGAAAATTTCTGGAACCAGTATCAGCAAAAGTTAGTCTGTGAAAATGAACACTGGTTGCTTATTATTCATCTCTCCTGCACTGTGAAACACTATGTGTAGAAAACAAACGACAGCACACATTTAAAATGTATATTTTTTATTATTTCTTTAGGAGCTAGGAAAAAAGTAAACCAAATAAAATGTAACATAACTTTGTACAATGCTGTTAGGACCAAGAAGCAGAGAAATTATGCTGCATGACAAAGAAGGTACAAGAGAAAAGATGTTCTTTAATTTTCCAGTATCCCAACAGATGACAGAGATTCCCTAAATAACAGATTCAGGGAGTAAATGCCACATGTTACGTGAATGAAATCTCTAGTTCAATGGCAAATTCAGCTCCTTCACAATTTGCATTTTCTCAGCAATGACGTAACACTCAAAATAATCTTACAATGTTGACATTAATATAAAATCAGCAAATTACAAATGGTAATTACAGATGAATTAAGCAAAGACACCGTGCTTCTTCAGCTAAGGTGCAAAATGAACAGAGGGGGCATGCATGCTGTTAAACAGGGAAAAAATAGAATAAACTCTTCATTTGTTGAAACCACAATACATTGAGAGATTTTTAACATCTGTCAAAAAGAAAAATGAAAATAACTTACTGTAAATACAAAATAAAATGCAACCCTTTAACTACAGCGGTGATATACTGAAAATCTTACAACTCAGTTACTTTATTTTTGCTTAAAATAAATGCGCATTTGAATGTGAACTTTTAAGTATGACTCTAACCATTCAAGTGTCAACGAACTGGGTCAGTCTGACCCACAACATGGCAGAAAATGGACATTTATGCCCAAAGTAGAGCACTCTTCTTCGTCAGAGCACTCAATGCAGACACTGATTACCACATCACTCAACGACCCGGTCTGGAGGACTGAAGTACTCCGGGGGAAAGCCCTTCAAGTATTTGTGTTTTCTTTGCCACAGTCAAATCAAACATTTTCCTCGCAGTAACCAAAGACCAACGAACCTCAAAATAAACAACGGAAAACAATAAAACTAAAAATAATCATACAAAGGTGAGGAAGGAACTTCACTTTGAGAGACTGTACGTGTTCAGTAGTCCTCTGGGAGGTGCTGTTGACAACATTGGAGCTGAGGATCAAAAACTAGTAATCAGCAGTATAGCGCTATCTCCATTACTTCCAAGTATTTGCCGTCTGAGAGATCGATGAGCGAGAGGGGATCATGTCCAGCAGGTACTCCCTCTGGCGAGCGTCTACGGTGGCTGATGTCTTGTGACCTGTGAGGCTGGGGTTTACGTAGGCCATAGTCACTCCTGTGAACATGCAAGAGAGTAGCAGGTCAGCAGATTGAGCAATATGCATGTTGTCTTTTTAATGCATTCAGGCTGGATTAAAGAAAAAGTAATATGATTGGGCATAACACAAAGGGAACACAGCAGCTCATCTCCCCATAACAATGACAAACATCAAGGAAAAATCATAGTAAGCACAAGAGGATCTACTCTAAGGTACAGTAATCACACCCAAGAAAAGTATTAGTCACTACTAGGGCTGGGTATCAATGTTGATACTGATACTAAGGGTGCTTAAATCAGATTATTTCAATACAACCTTTCCAGTTTTATGAAATAAAGATTCATAAATACATTTTCGCACACGGTTGGGTTGGGGAGCGTGCTGGAGCCTATCCCAGCTGACTCAGGGTGAAGGCATGGTACATCCTGGATGAGTTGCCACTTCATCAGAGGACTGACATATAGAGACAAACAACCATTCACACTCACAGCTATGGAGTGGCCAATTAACCCAACCCCTAGTGCATGCTTCTGACTGTGGGAGAGCAGAGAGAACCCACACAGAAAGCCCAGCCGACCTCTGCTGGGTTTGAACCCAGGCCCTTCTTGCTGTGAGGCACTGGTGCAAACCACTGCCCCACCATGTCAAAGAAGAGTTACTACAAAATATCTTATTTTTAGTTCATCTGTAGTTTTACACACTTTCAGTAGTTTCATATAGTTATAAAAGTTTTGATCTCAATATGGTTAACTTATGATGTTTCACCATATAACTTTAGACTTTGTTTCTACAGTTTTAGACAACCTATTTATGACAACTTTCAGCTGTCAGTATAATTTAACCAATCAATAAATTAAGATGCGTTAAAGCTGTGTGTACACACTGCATGCACCGAATATAAGATTTACTCATTTGATATGGCGATGTAGTTTTAAAGCACACACTTTTTGATGCATGCTCTCTTGGTGTGATAAAGTTTGGTACCCAGCCCTAGTCATCACACTGAGGGAGTACACTCCTGATCAAAATTTTAAGACCAGTTGAAAAATTGCAAGAATGTACATTTTGCACTGTTAGATGTTAAGAAGGTTCTAGGTAGTGCTTCAAAATGTAAAAAGAAGAAATGGGAGTGAGACAAGAAAAAATTTAGAGTAAGCAATTTATTGCAAACAACCATTCAACTGAAATAGGCTGTTCATCAGCTGATCAAAGACCACAGCCTTTAAAAGCCCAAAAACTCTCTAAAATAGAAATCCAATTTTCAAAAAAGGATTCAGTAATAAGTAGCTGCACCATTCTTGTTAATCACCTCAAAATTTTGTTTCAGCATAATTGATGCTAGTGTTTTCAGAAGGCAAGTGGGAATGTTGCCCCAAGTGGTAAAGATGGCTTCACGTAGGGCATCCACTGTCTGGAACTGGTGTCCATTTTTGTAAACTTCCCTTGCCATCCAACCCCAAATGTTCTCAGTTGG